>BPLR01010571.1:0-52558 GCA_021605095.1 Caerostris extrusa | reverse complement strand
AAAAGATCTGAACGACGAGAGGAAAAACAACACCACAAAAAATAAGTATACACCTTTATTAATTTCCTTTTTAACGTACACAAATTAATATTTTTGTTGCAAAAACCTTTTTGCTTGAATTACAGCTGTAATCTTCTGGACATAGATTCTACTAGTGTTTTAGTGGTTTCAACAGTAGTAGCCCATTCTTCTCTCAGAAACCTTCTTGAGAACTTCCTTGCTTGTGATTTCGTGCTCATGTACAGCTTTCTCTAATTGCGGAAGGCCACAAATTTTCGATGACGTTTGGGTCTGGAGACTGGGCTGGAGTGTGTAATTGCTTCTTGCAATGGTACAGCAAGTATAACTGCACAATCTTCGCTGTATGCTTGAGGTCGTTGTCCTGCGGGAATATGAAGCTTGACCCAAGCCCCAACTTACTGGCACTTTTTTTCAAGTTATCATTTAAAATCACCAAATATACATGTATGTTCATACTACCATCAATAAAAAGCAAGTTCTCCAACTCTCCAGCCGACATGAACCCCAAACGAGGACAGATCCACCTCCAGCTTGACTGTCTTAATGGTGTTTAGGTGCCAGTGCTTTCCCAGCTTCTCCCATATTTTAAATCGTCCATCGCTTCCGTAAAGATTAAACTTACTTTAATCAGAAAATATTACAGTGTTCAAGAAAGAAAATGGGCTTTAAACGATGTTCTTTGGCGAAAATCACTCTCTTTTGTCTATTCACATACTTGATGGTGGCTTTTCATGTTGGTGTATGGCCATGAGCCTTATTGGTGAAAAGGGGTACGTCGAATTGTTTCAACTGAGATCTTTTTCCCGATTGTAGAGGACATCGATAAAGCTAGTTTAGAGGCACTCACCCGCGGATCTTTCTTTTACTGAGTGAATGATCTTCCTCTTCCCTGTAGTACTCAGTATTTCTTTAGGTCCTCTTCCAGGAATATTGGCCACAGATCCAGTTTTTTTATGTAGTATTTTTGGACACAACCATGAGTTACACCAATCAACGAAGCGATTTCTCGAAAAGATTTGCCCTCTTTCGACCATTTAACTACCAATAAACGCTCATATTCAGTAGTTTCTCTACGAGAGCTCATTTTACGATTTTTAATGAGAAAAAATACTATTTAAAAGCGTTGAAGTGCAATAGCACGTGTTATAAGCAGTAGCTACTCCTGAAACTCTTTAAAGAAAATTTGAAACTAAAAAAGTGGTGGCATAATTTACAAATATAAAAGTGTATACTCAATTTTTGTGGCATTGTTTCTATCTTTTCTTCGAATCCCTTAAATTTTTTTCGTAATAAATAAGTTAACTATAGAATTGTGTTATTATAGGATGGTAAAAGCAGAGGTTAAAAGTATCTGGGATAAAAAAATTTATCTATTTAAATCAATATTTAATTTGTAATTGGAAGAGAAGTCTAAAAGTTTTAGAGGTGTATACTCAATTATGTGGCTCACTGTATATGGACTGTGTATATTATGAAACTGATTATGTTGACGCATTGTTGGTTCTTTAGTGTTGACGCCAAAACAGGCGTTGGCGCCAGATCGCCAACGAAAGTGCTAACATTGTGTTTGAACCTTGCAGAAGTGCTGAAGTACTACGGGGCCCGACTGAACGGCTTCGAGCGCAGTGAACTGCAGAGCGGCGAATACCCCGAGATTTGGTACCTGGGCCTGGAGGCCACCAAAATCGAAGGGGAGGAAGGCGCTCCGCACAACCACGGCTACGACGACGACAACGGGTCCTACGTGAAAGTAAGAACATTCTCAATGTGTAGTAAGCATAGTCAATTACACACATCGCATAGTATTAATTAATTCATGGTCTTACTATGCATTGTAATTAAATTAGAGAGGGTAATTAATCAGGATTACTGGAAGCAAACAATTTAGTCCTTTAAGACCTGAAATTTTTTAATTTAAATTTTACTGTTTTTAAATTTTTTAGTAGTCATTGACTTCAATGATACTACGGTTTTACCCGCATTGTCATCATCACCATTGTGCCTCCTAGTTTCTGAAAGCAGTGATTACAACAAGGCATTTGAACCTGAGGACTCCTGCGCACGTTGCCACTAGGTTACGAGTCGAGGTATAAATGGAATACTCGGTCCACTGATGATTTAAATAAATATGCGGTAACGTGTAGGAGAACTAAAGTTCACATTCATCGTCAACGTCTGTTGTAGTCACTGCTTTCAGAAACGAGAAGACTGGAGGGCAATTGTCAAAAGTGCATCGCATCGATGGTTAATCATCATGATACGAAACGCAAATGTGGAGCAGTTATCGCTAAAAAAAGCCTTCATCGCCCTTCAGTAGGTCTTTCGTGGCATACGTAAATAGAACACGTAGCCCACCGACGTTAAAAATAATGTTCACAGCAAAATATCTTTAAACATTAATTTGACCCGTGATTTATATTACTTCAAGAAAAAGAAAATTGTTAAACGAAAATAATAATTTTATTTATGAATGATATTCTATTTGTTTTCTGTTTGTTTATATATGATAATTATTATTTATTTGTTTATAAATGATAAATATTTATTTATAAATAATAATTATTTAAAGATGTAAGTGAAATTAAGAGACGCATGAATTCTTATCATTCGTCACTTCTCTGTGTCTACAGGCATGATTAAGGGTTTAGAAAAAAAGTGCAATCTAATTTTTATTACGAATTGTTCAATATTAAAGAATACACTTTTAATTGGTTTAGGCTGTTTTTCGAAAAAGAAGGTCCGCGAAAAAAAAAAAAGAAGGAAAAAAAACCCTGTATTTCTATATTGAAGGATAATACATCTTTGTGCATACCTCTAAAAGTTTCAGCAAATTAAAATCATCACTAGGAAGGCTAAATTCTGAAATGCAATAATCCCTTTTTTAATTAATTATTTCTATACACATATTTTCCCCACAAATATAATATTTTGATTAAAAATGACATGCTGTATAGAATATATTTCCACAACTCACAGTCTTAAACTTTTAATTTCATTTTTGCCTTAATTTAAAATAGTTAAATCAGACTCTTTTTTTATTATTATTTTATGTCTTATGAGGGAAAACAGTCATATATTATTAGACTAAAATTAAATTAGTTTTAAAAAAAAAATTAAGAGCAAAGACCATAAATTCATTTCCTGCAATCTATTCATTAGGAAATCGTTGAACACGGACAGCACAGTAATTTACTTTCCTTCAAAAGAAATTATCTGTGTCACGATGAAATATTTCATGATTTAGTAGGAAACTTTGGAGGAAAAAAAAAGTAGGGTTTTCCAGTTTAAAGTTTGCTGTCGTCTTGGGGAAAGACTCATAGCTCATAGCCATTCAGGTTCATAATTAATGATGAAATGCAGTTTTTAATGTTGTCCTGCTGTACTTGCCGCATTTTTAAAATTAATGATCAAAGATTCTTAAGGAATCATTTTTAAGATTTGCGTTTACGCTGTTTAATAATATGAGAAATTATATCACCATTATGAACTAATGGAAGGGTTCTGAAAATGAAAATAATAATTATTTATTTATTTTGTTGTTGTTTTTCTAATTGCACTTGGTGGACAGCAGCATCTAGACCAGGTCAAGAACCCGTGGTCTCATGGAAGGAGGAAAAGCGGGGGGGGCAGCTTCTGTTGTGAAGGAGCACCCGTGGGTCTGACTTGGCTCCGAGGTCGCTGAAGGAGAGCAGTGTCTGCTGGGGGAGACTCTTAGGAAACCCCACCGCACTTGCGTATCGCATGAGGAGGAAAGGCAGTCCGACTCACGAGGGCAAAGATGCTGAGCTTCCCAAACGCCATCTGTTGTGATGGAAGCCGTAAGTAGAAGTCTGTGTGCTGCCTTGACTCTGTGTCGCTGAAGAAAGAGGGAGTATCGGGAAGACTTTTAGGGGTCAACTACCCCGCGTTTGCGTATCGTAGAGGAAAAACACGGAAAACTCAAACCAGGTAGTCCAACTCACGAGGCAAGATGCTGAGCTTCCCAAACGCCATCTGTTGTGATGGAGAAGCCGTAGGTGGAAGTCTGTGTCACTGCCTTGACTCTGTGTCGCTGAAGAAAGAGGGGAAATCCGGAGACTTTTAGGAGTCAACTACCCCGCGTTTGCGTATCGTAGAGGAAAAACACGAAAACTCAAACCAGGTAGTCAACTCACGAGGGCAAGATCAGGTTTCCCAAACGCCATCTGTTGTGATGGAGAAGCCGTAGGTGGAAGTCTGTCGCTGCCTTGACTCTGTGTCGCTGAAGAAAAGAGGGGAGTATCGGGAAGACTTTTAGGGGTCAACTACCCCGCGTTTGCGTATCGTAGAGGAAAAAACACGGAAAACTCAAACCAGGTAGTCCGACTCACGAGGCAAGATGCTGAACATCACAAACGCCGTCGAGACTCCTCTTTTCTTTTCAACAATGCAGCCAGTGGATTGAATCTCTGCCCTAATGCTCACTAATGGCGTAAATTATCACTCAGCTACGAATCGGGCAAATAATATTTTAAAGGCCGCATTGGCTTTCATTTTCATACCACTCCGCTAACATATGCTGTATCTATTATAAGATAAAAGATCAAAATGATTCAGATAAGTTAAAAACAATGAATGTAAAATATAATGATGGAATTAAGATATAATAGAATACCAGTATCTAACGTAAAATTGAGTACCACCTAGACGTTCTACGAGTTACCTAAAGATCTCATACGAAAGTTTATAAGCCTTCCTAGTCACTTGGTAAATTAGTAAAGTCATTTTTATTAATAAATCTGTAAAATAAGATCAAAAGGATTCAGAATATAAAGTATAATAATTTAATGAAGATTCAATAACATGCCAGTACATGATATAAATTTGAGTACCACATGGCGATTCTACGACCAACCTAAGATTCTTATACGAAAATTTATAAGCCTTCGTAGTCCTTTTAGTAAGTTAGTAAAGGCATTATTATTAATCAGTGCATAAAATAAAATTAAAGTAATTCAAATAAATTAAAACAACAAGTAATATAAAAAAATGTTTTTTAAAGTCAATTCCTACGTTTTTTTCACTCTATTGCAGAAAGTTCTTTATAAATCATTTTCATTCATTTTTTTTAAGTTTATCTGGCGCCATCTATTGGTAGATATATGCAACTTAAATCTGAAAAAAAAAAACTAATTAATTAAATTTAATTAATGAATTAATATTTGAAAAAAAACTATATTTACATCAAGTGTCATCCACTACAAGTTAAAAAATTCATTCGAACTTGAGTGGATGAATGAAAAAGTATTTTATGAACGATTGAAAATTTGAACAAGATATATATAGATATATATATACGGAGAGTGTGAGCTAATGAAGGGAATTGAAAAATTAATATAAAATATGTTAATGAAATTGAATAATTTATAATATTTTATAATGTGACTAGTATTATATATATATATATATATATATATATCATCTGTTCATCCTCAGTGTTGTTGTAAAAGAATAGGATGGTGAAAATGATTCTTTATAAAAAAAATGATAGAAAAATTTATAATTTTTTTTTATAATTTAAATAATAGATTCCTAATTATTCTAACATTTATTTAAATTATGAATACATAAATATAGGTTTTACGAACATTCGTATATAAAATATATAACTAATTATTTTGCATGTAGTTGCTTAAAGAGTGAAAAAAAGAACTAAATTAAAAGCTAATTTTGTTTTAAGAAATGTAACAACAAATTTAAAATTTTAAAATTCCTACGTTTTTTTTTTTCAGAGAATGTTCAATTATTTTCATTTTTTGTAGTAGTTAATTTAACTTCATGATTTCAATTTGTTTTTCCAACTTCAACAGGTACTTCATGATCATTTATCGTATAGGTATGAAATTTTAGAAGTGATAGGAAAAGGATCTTTCGGGCAAGTGATCCGAGCACTAGATCATAAAACAGACCAACAAGTAGCTCTCAAAATCATAAGGAATAAAAAAGTAGGGGTTGTTTTTTATGAATGGGTTTTTGTATCCATTGCAATATGCGCACAGTACATCAGTTTTTTAATTCACATACTCAGATCTAATTAATAAAAGAATGCCATTTGGCAAAAAAATTCATAATTTTAAAAAAATATTTGCATTTTTCACTTAATTAAACTTTTTAGGAAGGATCAGGAAATTAAATTAAAATAATAATGTAAATACCAAATTATTTATTTTTTACTAATTTGATCCGCAATCCATTTTTTACATTTTTTTTTTTTTTTTTTTTTCGTTTTTAGTAGGAGCTATTGGAATTTCGTAGTTATGTTTTAATTTTTCTTAAAATACAGAGGTGGGGCATAATTACTCCTTATCCTTCTCCCCATTGCCAATATCTATAATTTATTAACGCTTATTATTTGTTATGTTATAAGTTAATTTTTAGTATTTAAAAGACATTAAGGGGTCCGATGGCCGAGAGTGAATAGTGCTCCGTGCCACAGGTCTTGGGTGAGACCCGGCTATACCATCAATGTTTGTAGTGGTTTCTGAATTCACTTTGCCGTAGGTTCCGGTCTAATATGACTGTAAAACATAGGGATGACAACTATACCCTTAAAAAGAAAACATCTCCTGGCTAAAAATTTTGCCAGTAGGCAGATGGTATTGCCACCAAGAGGCTGTTGTGCCAATGTCGAAGAAGAAAAGACATTCATTTCTAAATTGTGTTTTTTTTTTTAATATTTAGTTTTTACATATTTTTTATTGCGGTATATTTCCGTGCATAAGCCGGTAACTTTAAGAATTTTTTCTTTAAACTAAAGTAGGGAAGGCTTTAAGAAGGGAAGCTAAATGTTTTTTAATGGACTTTTACCGCTTACAATATCATTATATCTTGCCACATTACATAGGTTTTTTTTTTTTTTAATTCATTGAAAAATTCACATACTCAGATCTAATTTAATAAAAGAAGGCCATTTGGGAAAGAAATTCATAATTTAAAAAAAAATATTTACATTTTTCACTTAATTAAAATATTTAGGAAAGATGAAGAAATTTAAGCAAAAAAAAATTATTTACTTAAAATAGTATAATATAAATACCAAATTATTTATCTCTACTAATTTAGACGCAATCCATTTTTGTACGTTTTGTTTTTCGTTTTTAATAAAAGCTATTGGAATATCGTAATTATGTTTTAAGTTTTTCTTAAAATACAGAGGGGAAATGGCCTTGATTACTCATTGGTTTTCTGCCCCATAATTTATGAATGCTTATTATTTGGTATGTTAGAAACTAATTTTTAGTATTTAAAAAGACATTAAGGGCCTGATGGCCGAGGGACCGGGTTCAGTACCAGCTGTGCCATGGATGTTTGTTGTGGTTCGGAATTCACTTTAAACCGTAAAGTCTAATATTACTATAGAGCTTAGGGTCGACAACTCTACCTGTAAAAAAGAAAATACCTCCTGTCTAGAAATCTGCCAGTAGGTAGATAGCCTTGGTCCACCTTGGGGCTGTTGTTGCCAATAATAAAGAAGAAAAGACAATAATTTTTGAGTTGTATGTTTTTTTTAATATTTAGTTTTTACACGTTTTTGTTATGGCATATTCCGTGCATAATCCGAAAACTTTTAGATTTTTTTAAAAATGAAATAGGAAAGGCTGTAAAAGCAGGGGAACTAAAGTAGGAACTTTTTTTATTTCGGAACTGATTATATTACTAGTTTGTTGCGCCGTCGCAACAAGTATAATCAAAATAAAACATATATATTTTCATCATTAATTGTCCGTATAAATGCATCATAAAATAATCCACTTATGGTTCTTTTATAACGAGCCTTCTCAAACGCACATTTTTCAATTCATTTAATAGGAATCTTTGAATTAAATCAAACTTTGAATTAAATACGTTCTTCATAAAACTCTACTTTATCGCCAAGAACTCTAACTGTCATTTGGAACATCCTCTCCACAAAGCTGTTCCTTCCTGAAGAACTGCTTCCATGGAAAACTCATGAAAAAGACAATGCCACTGGCATAAGCAAATTCAGCCTTTTAGTAAATACCATAAATTAATAACATGGGGGAGAAACCGGAAAAGTACCACAAATAACCTGACACTTGATGCGAGAGCCTTTTACTCACACACTGTTACAGTTAACCACCAAGTCGCCATGTTTCTGCAAGGCGAATGTCTCTGGGAAACCTGAATCCATTGACACTCTAACTGTGCACTCTTCCAAGAGTCAGTCCTTGAGTTGCATTTCAACAATGAATAACTTTTATTTCCTTTACAGGTTCCATCAGCAGGCTCTGGTGGAGGTGAAAATCCTCGAACATCTGTGCAGGAAGGACAGAGACGGGAGTCATCACATGATCAAAATGCTTAACCACTTCTACTTCAGGAATCATCTGTGCATCACTTTCGAGCTGATGGGGTGAGTGGCTCTTACACAGAGCAGTAATAGAGCTAAACAATTTGGGTTAAGCATACTCCTCACGTGATTGTAACCTTCTAGTTTAACATATACGCAACGGCCAGTTGGCTAATGCTCTGGCCTTTGGTGCTTCAGTTTCGAATCCTGGCAGTGGCATGGATGTTTGTGAGTGGTTCGGAATCCACGTTAAACTGTAGGTTCCTGTCTAATTAGCCCAAAGTGTGCAAAAAATGATCGTAGAGTGACAAACCAAACATATGCGATGACAGCTTGCAGATTTTTGGCAGCCGTCTTTATTGCTGGCGCGTAGAAGGCATACAACAATTTTCAAAAGAAATAGTGCATTTTTATTTTTAGCTGTAAATTAATGTAAATTTAATTTTTCTAAATAGTTCGCATTTATGTTCTATTAATAAACTTTCTTGGAATCAAAACATTCTAATTCTTAACTACAAATAAACATTCTTAAACATAAATTCTTGGGGTTATTATTTTAAATAACAAATAATTGTTTACATAAACAAATTAAGAATATTCTTATATAAACGTATTCTTAAAACATGGGCAAACACAGTTCTGCAATTATTTTGCAAATAATAATAATAATAAATAAATAAAACTATTTAAACCAGTATTGTGAAAGAAATGAAATCGAATTTTTAATTATTTATTGAAACACACCAACTTTATGCTCTATTAACTTTTATGTGTTTTGGTGACACTATTTTTACATAATAGGATTTATTATAGATTTTCCTTAATATGATTTATTGCCTCAATGATTGATCTTTGATTGCATTGTGATATATTGAATAATAAATCTATGAAATATAGTATTATTGCATGATAATCATTCCTTTTTTATTTTCACCCCAGATTGAATCTGTACGAGCTGATAAAGAAGAACAACTACAGAGGCATCGGCGCCACCATGATCCGAAGATTCGCTTTTGCCCTGGTGCAGTGCCTTAGGCTCCTGCATAAAGAACACATCATACACTGCGACCTTAAACCAGTACGCTTTCTTTTATAGTAATAAATCTATGACAGTACATATTCTGTTTCTTTGTTGTTGTTGTTTTTTTTTAATTCAGACGAATTGCACGTTGTTCAGTTGGGGATCTCCATGCAATTTGAATGCCGAATGAATTTTCCGAATGAATGCCGAAATTTGAATGAAATTTGAATTTTTCGCTGCCGATCTCGCTCTAGCGCGTGGTGTGGAGTGACTTCTTAATAGCCAGCTACGCGTTGGCGCGGGTCAACATTTTGTCTCCCCTTTTTGGATTAACAATATATATAGTATGTTATGCATGTCTGCTTGGCATTGGCATGCAGCAAAGATTAGAAACTAGTTGTGTAGGTACGTGGTTTCAATTTATGGCTTTATTAGTTATTAAAAATCTTGTAATATGAGTTGTAGATGACAGTTCTGCAGGGCCTACATGCTCCCCAAAAAGAAAAATGCGATCTAATAAACCTCTGATAGATGACGTTAATTGCAAATGTCTTGGCTGAACTTTCGGACGAGTACCAGATTGATGCTAGTTATGACAGCGATTAAGATCTCATTCCTCCCCAAGGTGGCCATGATATTTCGGATTGTATGCCATTGTTAATAATGAGTCTTATATATTACATATATGTTAGTGATAAAGTATCATACAAAAATAATGCCTTTTTTGTCGCTTATTTTCAGTATTTTGTTTCATTTTTGTGCGCATACATTGCGCGCCGTTGCGTAATGTGGCATTTGGGAAATAATTTCACCTGTAGTGCCTATCACGCTCTGGCCCGTAGTCAAAATATTCTGTCAGGAAAGGCCTGAATATTACTTAGTAATCTGTATTATACACATAATCACGTTTTATTACCATTTTCAATCATTTTTGGCATAAAAGTAGGTCGCCTTCGGAGAAAAACCCATTTCTACTGCAGAGAATTAAGTTTGAAAACATCCTCAATGACCGCGAGCGAAAGTGTTAATTTGTTGTCTCTTGTTCGACAGCAACATCTGCAAATAAAATCATAGGCAGTAGATTATAATATCCCATAATATATATATATATATATATATATGGTGTGTTATAGAATATTCCGTAGATAACGCTTCAATAGTCCTCAGGAAATAAAATGATTATAATATCCCAAGGATAATTCCGTGATAACGCTTTATTTTTTATTTTGTGTTTCTATAAATAATTTCGATTGAATTTTGCTAATTTCTTTGGAATCCAAATTAATATACCCTCAGGTTTTTATAAACCATGTTATTTCTACTCGCTAGATGACTGGATTATAATAACCTGAGGGTTATTATATTAAGGTTAGTGGTTTAATAATCTGATATAATAACCCTTGGGTTTAAAAGGGGTTTAATAACCTGAGGGTTATTATATTATATTCAAGTCAAAAACCCATCCAATGATGTATTCCATGTATTATTTATCAATACATAAGAAAGATTATTTATGATTGTCCTTTCATGTGGACCGTGTCCAAGTTAGGGTGAGTACACATGCAGTCCGCGGTCTTCACTGTTCATGTGACTTCTTCGTATTTCATGAAAAACGAAAAACTTAAAAAAAAATAAATAAATAAAATGTAAACACTCTCTTTTCAGAGTTATAAACCGTGTCCTTCTATCTTTTGTGTTTCTTTTGTTAAATTTTTCTTTCAAAAACTGGTCAAGAATTTTCTACCACCTTCTTATGATTCATTCATGTTTTCCGAATTCGTATCCAGACAAATCTATAAAATGTATTTCTTATGTATTTTCAGTTTATGTACATTAAAAATATATATTTAATTGTAAAATATTGATATCGCAAAAAGTGTGCTACCAAATTATACACTTCATGTACGAAAATGTGCAGCTATTGATTTTTTCCCCAGAAAATTGTAAGCTGTCAACATTTTTTTTTCAAAGCCTTATCGATTTATTTCCCAGAAATTCTCCATGCAAATAATTTAAAAAAAAAAAGTGGTAGATGGAGATGTTATATTTATAAAAAGAATGATTTTTCGATCATTCTATTGTTCTTTTAGCATTGTATTATAGTTCTTTTTTATGATTAAGTACAATAAAGTTCACAGCGTTATCAATAAGAATGCTTTTTTTTTTTTTTTACAGGAAAATATTCTACTAAAGCAAAGAGGTGCAAACTCGATCAAAGTAATTGATTTTGGAAGTTCCTGTTACACTCACCAGAGGGTATATACGTATATTCAGTCCAGGTTCTACAGGTCACCGGAGGTGAGGAGTTTTTCC
This sequence comes from Caerostris extrusa, assembly GCA_021605095.1. Classification (NCBI taxonomy): domain Eukaryota; kingdom Metazoa; phylum Arthropoda; class Arachnida; order Araneae; family Araneidae; genus Caerostris; species Caerostris extrusa. The sequence continues at coordinate 40,874 of BPLR01010571.1, read as the reverse complement.
TGATGTTTATTTCACACATTTATTTCTTTTAACGGGCAATTAACTGTGGGAAAGTTCACAAGTTTGAAATAATGTAATCGGTTTCTATCGTAATCACTATTTGCATAGCGATTTATCTTGTTTAAAAACAGATTTAAGCATTAGATCTCGAAATAATGAAAAGATTATGCTGAGTTTTGTTCCCAAGGTCAGATAAAAGTCACGGATCAAAAACAAAGGCTTTCTGCGTTTTTCTGTAAAAAAGACTCGCACGTTTCATTATCTACGTTTGAGCATGTATATTTGAAAATGTATATCAGTAAAATTTGTATGGCCGAGTGTCTGGCGCTCGGTGCCAAAAGTTTCGGACTCGAGTACGGGCAGTGCCATGGATGTTTGTAGTGGTTCGGAATCCACTTTAAGCAGTAGGTTTCGATCTATATGACCGTTGGGCTCTACTTTACCCTGTAAAAAGAAACAATGTCTTGTTTCGAAATCTGCCACTAGGCAGACGGCCTTAACCCATCATTGGCTGTAACGCTTGAGAGTTATTTAATTTAAGATTTTTGAAACTTTGGATGTAGGTCTATCCCAATATATATGCTGATTAAATATACAAATATTAAATGATATCATATCATTATATCCTTTGTAGTACAAATATTTTCCAGATTCTTAAAATTTGTGATAGAAATGCAATATTATAGAATTACGAATAATTGTCCCAATTCTTAAATTATGCAACAGCAAAATTATGTCGACAAGGATCATTTTTTTTTTTTTTCAAAAACAATAAAATTTGAAAACAAATAAAACCTGCTTCTCTTTGACCACCAACATAAATTTTAACTGTCTCATACTCAAAAGTCAGAAAATAAAAATTTAAAATTATCTAATTCGCTTAAACTTGTGTTCAACTGAAACCATTTTCTCCGTCTCATGTCTCATGAAATGCGACTGCCTGTGCAGGTGATACTGGGCCTTCCCTACGGACCGGCCATCGACATGTGGAGCCTGGGATGCATCCTGTCGGAACTTCAGACGGGAATGCCCCTCTTCCCGGGGAGAACGAGGCCGACCAACTCGCCTGCATCATGGAAGTTCTGGGCCCACCCCACCGGTAGTTCTGGAGCTGGCCTCCAGAAGGAGACTTTTCTTCGGTAAGAGCCCCAGCACTCATTCAATGACATACAACCTAAAACATGGACACAAACAGGGCCGGATTTTCCTATAGGGTAATTAAGCTTCAGGCCTAGGGCCTCAAGATCGAGAGGGGCCTACATTCAAATTGTTAGCAAAATGAGAATTACACTATTCTAAAAATAGTGCACACACTGAAACCCTGAATAAAAAATAAGGAGAAATTCTACACATATGACTAATAAACAAACATAATAAGTAACTTAGAAACTTACAAATGGGAGGTAAAAAGCGTCTCATAGCCTAGGACTTCTTTTCATCTAAATCATCTTGGACACAAAATATCTGGAGTCTTCCATCTCTGATATGTAGCAGATTTAGTGTTAACTAGGGGTATGTTGGAAGAGACCATACTACATTCACAGCAAGAGAATGGGAGAAAAATCTTTCTTAATATTCTCTTTCTAATTATGGTTGGCTCACATTTGGGTTATGCATTATGAAAATAAGTAAAAACTATTAATCAGACCAACTCTTTAAGGTCTTTTGAAAAGAAACACATATTAGCTGCCCCCTGAATGATTATCAAACATGCAACTTTTTCCCCCAACAAATTAACCAAGTCATGGTGAGGAGACTTGAAAAAAAATTAGGGGATTATTATAACAATTTGAAATAAAAATATGAAATTTGAAAGAACTCTTTATTATTATCCTGGCATCCTCCATAATTTATAAATTAAAATCCATTTTATAGAAAAAAAAATGAATATTTTGACAATAAATAATTAAATAAAAGCGTTTTGATAACTAACATATGCCCTCCTAAGCATAGCTTTTCCATATTATAAATTGAGTTGTTAAGACGCATTAATGGAAAACAAAGATTTTGCATAGAACTAGCATCGCTTATCTAAAAACCTTGTAAAGACAGTTGACAGGCAGTAGACATGTAGTGAAGACATGTGACTTGAACAGTCACATGTCTTCCAAGGCAGTAGTTTTACAAAATTCTAGATAGGATATAAATCTGGAGATTGTGCTGGCCATTTCTTTTCTTTATCAGCGAAATATTTGAATTATCCGCCTAGATCAGTGAAGTCGGGCATTATCATACATTAGAATGAAATAACCATGCATAGAACCAGAATAAGGTGCCATACACGAATCAAGATTTCTTTCAGCTATTATAATTCCATATCTTCCCTTCATGTAACACATGAGGGTCAAAGTGATATTTTATTTCAAACTATAAATCCGTATTCATCCATAACTTTGATTCTCTGATTCCATAAACATTCCATAACTACGTCTTTCAGTAACGTTTGATTGGCAATTCTTGCTGCCTGTATTCCCTTCAGATCAAAAGACGACCTGCATCACATTGCACTGCACTCGTTTGTGAAGAGTTTGTTGGATTCCCCTTCCCAAGAGTGTTTTCTTGAGCCATATAATTTGACACTCCATTGCGATTGATTAAAGGGGAACAGACAATTTTCAGCAGGCAGATACCCTAATATGAAGCCAATTTTGCACCGTAATTGCAGATATTCTTATCTTCTTTATGACAAAATGGTCTGCTACGAGTTGGAGCACAGAAGTGTTCCTTCTTACACTATACAGGGTGATTATATTAAAAGTCCCACTCTCAAAATGCTGTAAAAAAGGAACCATTCGTGGAACCATGGAACCAAAGAGTTTACATTTAAACTGGAGATACTTGAAGAAGGAGGAAATGGTACGACATCAAAAAGGTTCCAAAGTGTATTAATAGATGGCGCTGAAAGCGACATAAAGAAAGTGAATTCGGCTGCCAGGGATACTTTGAATCGAAATTACAACATATTTGGTATGAGTTGCACATTAAAACCACTGCAGTGTTCAATGTGCTTTGTTTCGGTTTTTTGACGGATAAAATGACTTCCAAGTCATTCAACAGTTGTGACACTGTGAGTGGAAAGCCCATCACCTCGGCAAAGTCATACCAAAGATGGGGAAAATCAGTGGAACTTTTTTGATGCCGTATCGTTTCCCCCTTCTTCAAGTACCTTCAGTTCAACGAGTGGACGAACTGAAGATCGACGAATTGATGAACTCATTGGGACGATGGATTCTTTTTTTTACAGCATTTTGAAAGTGGGACGTTAATTATAATCGCCCTGTATATTTAGTTTCATAGCATAAGGACCAACTTCGGCCAAGATACACCAATCAAATTGATATTTAAAAAATGTGCAGCGGAAGCTATATGGAAGCAATATGTAATTATCTAAAATATAACATTGGGATGCTTAAAGGATTGTAAATATATAGGGTATATCTTAAGGAGTGAGGAGTGTATCATGATAAGTCAGACTAGTACTATGACGATAATGAATTCTTCATTATGGATGAATACTTCGTCGAAAATGTCTTAATTAGTATGATATGGATGTTTATTCACCATTATAAATGCTTTTTCCTTAGATTCCAAAAGGAAATCCTCGCAGCATCACCAACAGCAAAGGGAAGAAACGCCGACCCGGCACGAGACCTCTCTCTATTGCTCTCAACACTGAGGACCAAGACTTTGTGGATTTCATTTCGAGGTGTTTAGAGTAAGTACCAGTGCAGATTAGTTTTTGGACAATTTCAAAATGATTACTTTCTACTTATCAACTCAAAATTTAAGCACACTGTAACGTCTCTACCTATACTAGACCTATGACGGCTTCAAGAAGAGGACTACTTTCAGGTTCATGGGAATATTTTCATTTTTATTTACAAGCATTATATATATAAATGTATATATATATATATATATATATATATATATATACAGAGAACTAAAAATTAAAAATATAAATATATATATATATATACACTGAAGTGACAAAAGTCATGGGATACCTCTTAATATCGTGTCGGCCCTCCTTTCGCCCGGCGAAGTGCAGCAACTCGACGTGGCATGGACTCAACAAGTCGTTGGAAGTCTTCTGCAGGAATATTGAGCCCTGCTGTCTCGATAGACGTCCATAATTGTGAAAGCGTTGATGGTGCAGGATTTTGGGCACGAACAGACCTCTCGATGATGTCCCATAAATGCTCGATGGGATTCATGTCGGGCGATCTAGGTGGCCAGATCATTCGTTGGAATTGTCCAGAATGTTCTTCAAACCAATCGCGAACAGTTGTGGCCCGGTGACATGGCGCATTGTCATCCATAAAAATCCCATCGTTGTTTGGGTACATGAAGTCCATGAATGGCTGCAAGTGATCTCCAAGTAGCTGAACATAAGCATTTCCATCAATGTTCGGTCCAGTCGCACCAGAGGACCAAGTCCATTCCATGAAAAACAGCCCACACCATTACGGACCCACCACCAGCTTGAACAGTGCCTTGCTGACAGTTTGGGTCCATGGCTTCGTGGGGTCTGCGCCACACTCGAACCCTACCATCAGCTTTTACCAACTGAAATCGTGACTCATCGGACCCAGGCCACGGTTTTCCATTCATCTAGGGACCAACCGATATGCTCACGTGCCCACGAGAGTCGCTGCAAGCGATTGTCGTTCTGTCAGTAAAAAGCACTCGAGTCGGTCTTCTGCTGGAATAGCCCAAGAAAGCCAAATTTCTCCGCACAGTTCTAACAGACAAGTCTCTTGTACGTCCCACATTGATTTCTGCGGTTATTTGACGCAGTGTTGCTTGTCTGTTAGAATTTACGACTCTTTGCAGACGTCGCCGGTCTCGGTCGTTAAGTGCAGGCGGTCGACCACTGCGCTGTCCATGGTGGGATGTTATGCCTGAAATTTCATACTCTCGGCACACTCTTGACACAGTGGATCTGGGAATGTTGAATTTCCTAACGATTTCCGAAATGGCATGACCCATGGGTCTAGCTCCAACTAACATTCCGCGTTCAAAGTCTGTTAATTCCCATCGTGCGGTCATCATCACGTCAAAACCTCTTCACATGAATAACGAACAGAAATGAAATGAAAGCACTGCGCATTTATACCTGTTCTACGGGATGCTACTGCCATCTGAAAATTTGCATATTGCTATCCCATGACTTTTGTCACTTCAGTGTGTATATATATATATATATATATATATATATATATATATATATATATATACAGAGAACTAAAAATTAAAAAATATAAATTAGATTTACAAACTTAGTTCACTCCAAGGTCGGAGATTGCTTTGAAGGCGATGAAATAAATTTGGAAGAATTAAGAAAGAGTTTTTGAAAAAAAGAATAATAATTGTTCTTACTTTTTGATCACAGTAGTATACATTTGATAGAAATTTATCTTAATAAATATTTTATTTGGTTGTCCTGAAATTTATTAGTATGGGATATTTTTTTTTTTTCCTATTCCATAGTTGGAACAGTTCCTTACGAATGAGTCCAGATGAAGCACTACAACATTCGTGGCTCTTATCCTGTTCATCCCAAAGAATATCATCTCAACCTTTTAGAGATATCGAATCGGGTGAGTTGGCGTCCATTTCTTTCGCCAAATTTCTTAATAATTGAAAGCTTTACTTAATAATTGGCTTACTATTAGTTTACTTAATAAATTCAGAAATAAATAAATTTTACATACTAATAATGGTATTCAATAAATATTTATCATTATTTACTGAGGAAAATTAATTTATTTTTTTTTTTAACTTATTACTTGATTGAATATTGAATGTCTTAATTGAATATTTATTTATATTTATTTTGTACAGAATCTTAACCTTAGTTACTGTTAAGAAAATTAAAACCATCCATTATAATAAGAATTACAATTTTATCACACAATTTTGTGAAATAATCTACCTTAAAATATTATTCAACTTTATCAAAAAAAAAAATTTGTTTTTCTCAAGTGTAAAAAATGACTGTATTTTATTAATAAAAAGTTTTCATAAAATATTATTGCAATAGTAATATATGATGAACAATTCATTCTATTCATTCAAATTTAAAATATTCAATACAATTCAATAAAAATGTAAAATATCGTAAGTAAAAGTTATATATTGCTGTGCTGTGAGTTTCAAGTTTAACTAAATAAAACATTTTCTTTTGATATTAAATCTTTTTTTTCTGTATGAATTTCAGAAAAAAAGTTCTTTGATATAATTGAAGTTAATTTTAAAATAATGAAAAATTTAAATATTTTTCTTTATTTCAAAATTTAATTAAATTTTAATTTTTATCTGTGAAATATTAAAATAAGTAATTTGCTTTAGTTATTCTTTTTGATTTCAAAAAATGATTTCACTAGTAAATTTAAAGAAATTGAAAAATTTAACTCATCTGTAAATTAGAGTGTAGGTTTTAAGTTTTTTTTTTTTTTTATCCTTGTTAATGAGTATGTAGCTATTTAAAAAATTTTTTTTAATGGGGGACTCTTTGCAATATAATATTCGTTCAGCAAAGGAGTGTCTAAAATTTGTGAAAAATATTTGTTTGAATTTTACAAAAAAATTTAACTGTACAGCAATATTGTGTTTCATTTTCTTCTTTTTTTTTTTTTTCTTGGCGCTTTTCACAAAGCCAATTTTGTTTAAAAAAAAAAATTTTTTTACAAATAAGATAAATTATATAATTTTTAAAATAGGGTTCTAATCATCTTTATTTGAACGATGACCACATTGCATATAGATTGGAAGTTCCCCGGCTTTTATGCTTTAACAAAACAGGTGGGCTGAGCCAACAGAGCCAATTTTGTACATATAACAGGTAGGCTGAAAAGTTCATAGGCTGACACATAGATTGCGCTCCTAGTATTAAATCCATATAATTTTTAATTAGCCCTAACCTTCAAAAGACACGTGTATAAATTTGACAGCAGTTGCACTATTAGTATGTGAGTTATAGCAGTTTTAGTGAAAAAAATGGATAAAAAGGAATTTCGTGTGTTAATTAGCATTGCTTTTTGGCGAAAAAAATACTATTGAAGCCAAGGCTTGGCTTGATAAACATTACTCCGACTTTGCACCAGGAAAATTAACCGTAGAGAAGTGGTTTGCTAAATTTAAACGATGCGAAATGAGCACCGAGGACGATGCACGCAGTGGACGCCCCAAAGAGGCTAATACTGACATCAAAAAGTCCACAAAATAATGTCTGATAACCGTAAAGTGAAGTTGATTGAAATAGCTGAGACCCTAAAGATATCAAAGGAACGTGTTGGACATATCGTGAATGAATATTTGGATATGCGAAAGCTCTGTTCAAAGTGGGTGCCGCGCGAGCTCACAATCGACCAAAAAACAACAACGAATGGATAATTCTAAGCAGTGTTTGGAGCTGTTCAATCGTAATAAACCCGAATTTTTGCGTCGATATGTGACAATGGATGAAACATGACTCCATCATTTCACACCGGAGTCCAATCGACAGTCAGCCGAGTGGACTGCACGTGATGAACACTAAAAATGCTATAATTCACATACTAATAGTGCAACAGCTGTCAAATTTATATGCGTGTCTTTTGAAGGTTAGGGCTAACTAAAAATCATATGGATTTAATACTAGAGCGCCATCTATGTGTTAGCCTATGAACTTTTCAGCCTACCTGTTATATGTACAAAATTGGCTCTAGTGCTTAAATAGTATGTATATTGTGGTATTTGTGAGGATTTTAAAATTGCAAAAGTGCGTGCAGATTTATTGGATGCCGAATGCAAAGTGCACTGTGAACAGCCACGCTGCTTTGTGTTTGCAGAAACGGTGGGTGGTCCTTCTCGGGAAAACAGGACTTCTCCGGAAACCAGGAGAGCACCGGCAGACGACTGTAAGCACTCGCACCCTTCTCCTTCTTGTCGATTGCACCTTCTTTTCATATATGCACCAAAACCAATTTGATCATTTAGTTAAAAACCAAGCTACATCATTTTCATCTAAAGTTTACTGCTATCATTTTTTTAAGAGGGCTAGAAATTTGATTGTGGTAATTCTACTGTAATGCAAACAATATAAATAACTTTTATGGTACGTTGCTTGTTAATTTTTGTTGTAAATAGATGAATTTTTTTTTCTCTAGAGTTGAACGATTTGAATGTTGTTCAATGATTCGAATAAATTTATGGAACGATAATTATCAAAAGATTCGTATAAATTTATGGAACGATAATTATCAAAAGATTCGTATAAATTTATGGAACGATAATTATCAAAAGATTCGTATATATATTTGCCATATCGTATCATATTGAAAACTCGAACGCTGTTTTATCGAATCTTCCAATTCACTTGGTTCTGATAGTATATGAATCTCTTTCCCTAGAGATGGCCGATTCGAATCGTCCGAATAAATTTCCGGAAGAATTCTTACCAAACATCTTGCAGTTATTTGCTATGTCGTTGTCATACTGCAGACTTCTAGTGTGCTATCGATTCCAAGCATTCGGTCTCTCCTGAGATTAAACTCGTTACGCTAAATGAATTCGAATCATAAATGATTCAATACATTTTTGGAAAGATTCTTATCAAAGGTTCGTATATGTTTGCCATATCATATCATATATTGCAATCTAGAACGCTATTTGTTATCGAATCCAGTAATTTAATTTTTTTGGGAATATATGAATCTTATTTCCCTAGAGATGATTGATTCGAACTATTCAAATAAATTTTTTGAAAGTTTCTTATTAAAAAAATTCATAAATGTTCGTCATATAAGGGTCTGAATGGCCGAGTGGCTAGGGCTCTGGCACTCGGTACCACAGGTATCGGGTTCGAATCCCGGCGGTGCCATGGATGTTTGTAGTGATTCGGAATCCACTTTAAACCGTAGGTCCCGGTCCTAATAGGATCGTAGAGCGTTGCGGGGGCATTATTACTCCGCGTCCGTGGCTTATCTTCAAGTTACACGCGCTCCCTGGGTAATACGCAAGTTACACGCAAAGTGAATACATCTGTACAGCGCTTGCCTTAAGGCATCCAAGACCGAGCTGTCTAAGTGTTTGCCAGCTGCATTGGAACAAAAAAAAAAATGTTCACCATATTGTATCGTATTACAAACTAGAATCCAGTTGTCGTTATTGAATCCAGTACTTCTAGTTTCGTTCAATAAGTTATTGGTATGAATATTGAGTGTTTTTATTATATGTACTGATGAAATTTTTCGCATCATTTTTACGAATTTTAATGGATAAGGCCCATCTCTAACGTTTCAAAATTAAGTAAATTGTGTAGCTCCAAGAAAAAAATGGGCCTCGTGGCTAGATTGCATTTTAATGTTATATTGTTTCTTTATGTTTTTAAAGCAACAGTAGTGAAGTTGAATAAAGATTGAAAAATGACAAAAGCATGACAAAAAAAAAACCCCGAAAGACAATAACCTGCTATTTACTATGAAAGTTTTCAAGGCTTGTAGGAAATTCGAGATTTAAACAAAATATCAGAAAAATTTTAGATTCATGTGGTTACAAGCTCCATTCATATTATTCATAAAGCACACTTTATTAAAGATATTCTATGGTTTCTGTAACAACCATTGTGTTGGAAAGAAAATAATTTAGGTTTTAAATATCTTTTCTTGCCGATCTAACACATCGAACTGAAGGGAAATTTTGAAATATGTATCTGTTTTATCTCCACGTTAAATTAAAAGTTTCCACGATTAAAATTCTAACCCTCGTATATGTATTTATAAATGTATGTTGAGTTTTGTTTTTTAAAAAAACAGAACAATAACTTATTTATGAACTCCAAATAAACGACTTTATTGATGTATTTTATTTGCTTCATTTCCTGCTGCTATTCATTTAAAAACAGCTATATTTCTTATTAACAGTGGTTAATGGTTTGTTATATCGACTTTTAGATCAAACACCATATATTTGCTACAATTTTCGTTCATTACCATCATATACAGGTGGTTATCAATATAATGGAAACACCCTAAAGATACAAGAATTCCTTTACTAATATGGCGTAGGACTGTCGCTTTTGGCATGTAATATATCCTGAATTCGCCTGAAAATCGAATCATGTATAGTAAGTGCTGAATGGTGTTTAGAGGAATATTGAATCATTCTTCATGGAGATAGTGTGAAAGTTCCAAGAAAGATGCCGATGGAGGATATCGATTCCGTATTGACTGTTCTAAAATAGATTATAACGATTTGATGATATTGAAGGACTGGGGACCAAGGTAGATGTTTCACTTCATCCTCGTGTTCATCAAACCATGATTGGATAGGTCCCGTTGCATTATCATCCTGAAAGATTCCATGTTCTGCAGGAAACAAAGTTTGCATCCTAGGATGGACCTGGTCAGCTAAAATGTCTTTATAGTTCTTCCCAGTGATTCTTCCTTTCAGGGTTACCATTGGGTCACCAAAAAACCACGATATGTCAGCCCATACCATGGCAGATCCACTTCAATGCTTAACAGTTGGAACACGACAAACAAAAACACGACAAACACGATCAAACACGATTGTGTAGTAGGAGTCCTCCAAATGCGCACCTTTCCTGTTGTGGGTAACCACAACAGGATAGTGAGAAAGATGATTCGTGTGATCAGTTTTTGATTCGTGTGATCAGATCGATCAGTTTTTGTGGTTATCAATGTCGACAACGTTTGGCATTAACAGATGTGACAAGTGGCTTGGGAATTGCTGCACTGCCGTAAATATCCTGTTTATGAAGGAGTTTCCTAACTGTAATTATTGACACTGGAGAATCCAGATGCTGATTGAGCTCCGCGATCACTTTGGCTGTAGTTGTTTTCTTTTTAGGCATTACAATCTGCTTCAATACCCGCCTGTCTCTTTCACTCAGCTTTTCCTTCCATCCATTATTTTGCTTTGCCGAGCTTGTCTTACTGCACTGTGTATACGCTATCCTGGCTTTAGATACCGTACCTCTAGAAACACCTAAAAGCTGGGATGTTTCGATCACAGTTACTCCAGCTAGTAGCGCTTCTACAATTTGACCTTTCTTAAAGTCTGCGCGATCTGACATTTTAAGCTTTTGACAAATATCCTAGATGTACACAACTTCACTAAAACTACCTCATGCTACCACGATATATACTTTTTGTATAAAAAATCTGGTAAATAACTTTACATTTTAATGCTTAAGAAACACTTTCTCAAATGCCACTTTTATTCACAAGTGTTTCCAATATTTTGATAAACACCTGTGTATGCTATTGTTTTAGGTTAATCAGCATCATATATAAGCTACTATAAATTAATGAATAACAGGTTTAATAACACTTTTTATTTACGTACGTGAAATGAGATGATAACTTTAAATAAACCTATCTGTTTATTAGACTTCTAGAATATTAAAAATAGCATTCGTGTTCTTCATGTATAAACAAAATCAAAACATTTTTTTAAATTCTTAAAAATAATCCATAGCTAGAAAAGATTATTATGAAGTACGAATTTTGCATGTTTTATTAAGTAAATAAGATCCTTTTTTGGAAAAAGGTTCTTATTCTTAACATACTACAGCTTACTAGACATTGAAAAGAAAAATGGATGAGTATTTCAATATCCTGTTGTCAATCTTGATGAAATTTAATAATCTAGAATTTTAAGAGATTTCTATTTTTCACGATAGGAAATAATAGGGAAAACTTATCTTGTCAGTTCCAGATCAATGTATACGAGCTTGGAAAATTCATTTTATAAACTCTTTCCATTTTAAAAATAGTATTCTCTAAAATTGATTTTCAAAAAGTATGCTGACACCGTGTAATGATTTTCTTCAAAAAAAAAAATGTTTTTATTCATACTCGTTCGTTTATTTTTGTTTTTGAGATCGTCGTTGCTTTTTTAAAGTTCCTTCGGATTTAATTTAAATTCGTGAGTAAGATAGTGAATGAATAGCTCAGCTATGCGAAATATCCATTATCTTTATTATAGCTGTTAGAAAAATGTTTTCCTTAATTCAGTTGAAATTCAATTATCATAGAAAGAAAACGGAAGTTATTTTTATACTACCTAGAAACGTAGAATACGATTAATAAGTTTTATTTTCAAGTTAGTATAAATATATTTAAGTATAGTGGCAAATATTTCAACAAAGATCAATCGAAAAGTAAAAAATATAAAATATATACATATATAAAAGATGGAACGCATATAAAAAATATTTTTAATTTAACAGCAAATTAGATTCATTAATTACTGATACCTCATTTTTGTTTTAACAGATAACTACTCACAAGATTTTTTTTATGATATTCGCTTATTTTATTAATTTAAGTGGGTTTTTTTTTCCCTTGATTAATTTCTATTCGTTAGATTTACGTTCCTTCTTCGATGACTCTGAATGTGATTATTCGATTCGTGATCCAGAACACATTCTAAATTCGATTCTTGATTCAAAACATCTAACTTTAAGTTCGATTCGTGATTTAGAACATCGAATTCTAATTTCGATTCGTGATTTAGAACACCGAATTCTGAATTTTATTCGTGATTTAGTACACCAAATTTTGAATTCGATTCGTGTTTCAGAACACCGAATTCAGAATTCGATTCTTGATTGAGATCATCAAACTTTAAATTCGATTCGTAATTTAGAACACAGAATTTTGAATTCGATTTGTAATTCAGAATACTGAATTTGATTAATGATTCAGAAACCCCAATTCTGAATTCGATTTGTGATTTAAAACCAAATTCTCTCTCGTTAGAAGCCTGGCGATCTAATCATCAATCAGCTTTTAAACCTGCAAAATTCTAATATTAAATGAACCTTGTGATTTTCATATTATTAACAAAGAACTGTACATAAAATTCATAATGCCAACAAAGAGAAAAAGTTTTGAGGCGCTTTATTTATTATTAATTTTTTTTTTGCAAATGAGTAGATTACATTATTAAATATTTTGTATTAATTGTTAAAAATATTGAATATAAATATGGAAATACGAAAATCGATTAAATATGAAGAATATTATTTATACCCACTAATAATATTGTTTATATAATATTATTTATAAGCTATTAATAAATCATTATATTTTACTCAATCAGCCGTGAGTGTGTATTTTATCACTTGACGGATTATCGACTGTAATTTACTCTTTTTTAGAATTAATTTTAATTATTTCGAAATTCTGCAGCTATGAAAAAAATTTTTTTTCGCGAAAACAGTTAAATTTATGAAATATGGTAAACAATATTAAACTTGGACGTTAGAAAGGATAATTCGTAAATTAGAATTAAAAAAAAAAAATGGCGAGAAAACAACAGTTATTGGATCCTTTTAATGAAAAATGGTAGAAATAATTGAGATAAGGTTTCTTTTTGTGGCCATTCGTCTAACTCTCTCCTGTATTGAAATGACACTAACTAACTTTAAAAGCAAAATATCTGAATCGTTGGAAAATAAATGGCATGGAATGGAATGGAATGCAATCTGAATAATGCACGACAGCACATAGAACTTTATTAATTTTTGTTGTCGTTTAAGAAAAGGGACATTTTTTTGCCACATCTTTATTGATTAATTTTTGTCGCATGACTTTAAAATGATTCATTAATTTATGGACAATTATTCTTTAAATAAAAAGTATAGTAAACAACTTGTACATTTTTTCGTAGTTTAATTTTTAGAAACAATTTTTATTCTAATACATTATTAATCATTTTCAATGCTATCATATATAAGTAGAACGTAAGCCACATTGATGTAACACAAATAAAAGAAGTATAGTAGTTTTCAAAAGATGTATAGTATAATACAGGGGTCGACAATCCAAATGATCTTGCGAGCTACTTTGGAAATGCATCATAGCTACGTGGGCAGCATATAAAATTATACATCCACATATTAAATTTGGACCCGCTATAGACATTTTTGGAGTGAAAAATTGAAACATAATGAGTTATTATAATTTTTGTTTACTATTATTCTTACATGTAAATATAGATAATATAATAATAATGATACTAAACGCACATTTTGAAGAAATATATAACACTAAAAATGAAATATAAAAAATATATAAATATAAATGAAAGAAAAAAAATTAAATCATTAAAAAATATTTATTCTCTGTCACTTAACTTTTGCAAATCGATGCTCGCGCATCATAATTTAATTTTTCTGCGGACTCATAACTGTAAACAATATCTGACATATATTCGCAAGAATATTATTTTAAAACCAAAGTTAATTTTTTTCTCATTATTTCAACAGCTAATTTTTAAATATATAGATGCACACATAATGTATTTTTTTAATATATTGGTTTTCACTACGTTGTCCATTATAAAATAAATATATTAAGTGTGATGAATCTCACAGGCCAGAAAAATGTTCAAGGCGGGCCGTGGGTTGGCCACCTTGATATAGTAGTTTTTGTATTGGAATGTGTGGTAAAAAAAATATGTCTTTGTTTAGATTTCTTCTGTCTTTGTTTAACCTTCAACTAAATTAAAGATTTCTTTCTTACTTAAGTTCTAAATAATTTATAAGCTATCAACCTTCAATTAATTAAAAGAATATATTGTTCTAGTTCTTACTAAAGTTCTTGGATTTCTTCTGTTCTAAATAATTTATAAGTATCAAGCTTCAATTAAATGAAACAATGTATTGTTCTTTCTTACTTAAGTTCTTGGAAATAATTTATAAGCTATCAACCTTCAATTAATTAAAAAGAATATATTGTTCTAACTAAAGTTCTTGGATTTCTTCTGTTCTAAATAATTTATAAGCTATCAAGCTTCAATTAAATGAAACAATGTATTGTTCTAGTTCTTACTTAAGTTCTTGGAAATGCTCAGTTCTAAATAATTTATAAACCATCAACCTTCAATTAATTAAAAGAATATATTGTTCTAATTCTTACTTATCAAGCTTCAATTAAATGAGTTCTTGGATTTCTTCTGTTCTAAATAATTTATACGCTATCAACCTTCAACTAAATTAAAGAATGTATTGTTCTAGTTCTTACTTAAGTTCTTGGAAATGCTCAGTTCTAAATAATTTATAAACCATCAACCTTCAATTAATTAAAAAGAATATATTGTTCTAGTTCTTACTAAAGTTCTTGGATTTCTTCTGTTCTAAATAATTTATAAGTTATCAATGCTTCAATTAAATTAAACAATGTATTGTTGTATTGTAATTCTTCCATTTCTCCTGTTCTAAATAATTTATAAGCTATTAACTTTCAATTAAATTAAAGCGTATATTGTTCTAATTCTTACTTGAGTTCTTGTTCTTTCTTGTTCCAGTTCTTCACGAGAACATCGGCTGCCCAGAAGAGTACGATGACCCTCTAGAAGATTCTGGAACGTTCCTTCCTTCCATCCTCTGAGAGGATTCCTGCCCTCCTCTTGCAATAGCATCGATCTCAAACCACAATGGAAACTAGTCGAAACAAAGAGCTGGTCAATTCTTTTTCTGGAGGAAGATTCGACTGATTTGTGAATCTTCTTCAGTACGAAAGAGGACGAAATTTCAATTTCCTCTTCTCTTTCCCAAAGAAATTAAAAAGAATGGAAATGGAATTCATTTCATGTTCGTGTTGTACATTTAAAGAAGAAGCATATCGATTATTTTTGTGGAAGAAAAAAAAAAAAAAAAAAAAAAGAAGAGATTGTAGAACGGATGACACTAATGGATTGCTAATAATATTTATGGATTGGAGTTGAAGTGTGAAGTCTTTGGGTTAAAAGAATTTGTGTTGCATTTCTTGAACCTTTATTTCCTATCATCCCCGTTGAAGTTAGATTGATGAAAAGACATTTATGTGTATCTTTTCTCGTGGTGTTTATCACTGTTCTTTGTGTTTAAAGCTATACTTATACGAAGTCTGTGTATTGTTCGTTTAAAATGTCCACACGTTTTGGTAGATTTTATCACTTTTTTTTTGTGTGTGTTGCAAATATACGAGGAAGTGAACAACTATGTCAAATCCTCTAAGTGTTGGAGAATTTTCTAAGTTTTTTTAGAATGCAAAAAAATTTTTGACTAGAAAATTTTCAATTATTCGATTTTTCTAGAACTGGAGACGTATTCATTAAAAATTAAAACAAAATAAATTGATTTTTCAATGATTAAAAAAATTCACGAATTAATTTCTCAAAAAGCTAATTGAAATAAGTTTAATTTTTCAAAGTATGGTTATTATAGAGATTCTTATGATTTTTAAGTTCACCATTCCCAAGTTTAATGAAAAAAATTATGAATTAACCATTCGAGGAATCTCAATCCAAGTTAAACTTTTAAAATATAATTTCACAAAATTAAAAATTAAAACTGACTTTTTTTCATGAATCAATTAACATGCACTATTTTCATCTATAATGCTTAACTATCTTATAAATCTATAAAGTAACTTATTTATTGAAAAAAAAAAAGAAAAAATCCAAAAAAATAGTTTGCTTTTATAATAAATTAATTTACTTTTCAAATTATGAAAATGACTAATCCTTGCTTTACGTGTTTTTTAAATTATCGCTTATATTAAGCATTATTAATAAATTTATATTCAAAAAGAAATTTTATTGAAATTGAAAATTATGTTTCCAATGTTTAGAGGATTAGAACTTTTATTTATGGACTTAATAAATACTATGAAATAACTACAATTTATAATGCTAACTTTTTATTTCTTGCAAAACAATATAAATTTTTGTTACTTGAATATTTATTGCAATATGATGCACTAGAAACTTTTTTACGTCCTATTTTCTTTAATTTTTATTTCTCGCAAAAAAATCAAGTTTTTCACATTATTTTACAATTAATTACAAATTCAATTTTTTTAAAAACTAAAGGACGAAATGGTAATTGACAATGTACACTTTTTTAACATGCACTTTCTTTATTTGGCCTCCTTTGGCGAAATTTGTAACTGCTTGGACGCCAATTACTATCAAGCCAAACGCCCATTACTATCAGATCCTCAATGCTATCGCATCTTGTGCAATATTACTCAATAATTTTTTTCTGTAACTCATACGAAAAAACAGCAGTACAATTGTTGCATCATCCTTCTGGTGAATTGTTTGGCTTATCGACAATTTTAAGGCGCCAAGTAGGATAAGTTGGCAAATAAAGGAGATCGTATTTTAAGGAACCCTGGCAACATTTTTAGCACCAAACCATTGTTACAAATCGCCAATAGTTCAACCAAGAGTACCTGGTCCAATGCAGTATTTAAGTGCAAATTTATCTGGAATGAAATTGGCGATATTTCCAAAAGTGTTTGGCGTAAAAATCGCTAAATATAAGAAGCACTGTCAAATACCATTTAGTCATCTTGATCTTAACCTATTATGATAATAAATGCATGCGTCAGTCTTGAACATTTCATATGTAGCTAGCACCAACTGATTTTGAAACTTTGATAAACAATCGTATCAATTTAAGTTTTCTTTTTTTTAAGGTTCTGCACATATCAGAGAAATACGTGAAAATTAAATGAATTTTAAATTGCAAAATGCTTTAATACCATAGATTTTCTATATTATTAATATTAATTTCATATAACATAGTTTATGCATGCAACATTTAGCTTAGTATTATAGATTTTGGATTTTTTGATATTTCTTATTACAACTGCATTGCATATTGTTAGTATATAATTCGCATTATGCATGTTATATTAACAAAGTTATATATATATATATCAACAATAAACTGACAGAGCTATTTGGGCTAAGGCCTTAAAGAAGTATCAATTTTTTGGAACCGTTTCACTGCATTATTTCTGATCTAGTCGAGTTTATTTGAGGTGGAACAAATAAAAACAATAAATATTACCTAAAAACTTTCTTACGATAGAGGTTTTTCATTTTTGGTTTTGTTCGCTAAGAAAGTAACAATTAAATGTTTATACATTCGTATGTACTAAAATTATAATTATAAAACATTGTTACAGCGTAGCTATATAAACATGGACGAATTTGATAGTAGTAAATGCTTTTTTAAAACTTTTCCAATCAAAAAAATCAACCTTTACAAAATGAAACATTTTTCTAAAAACACATGAGTGAAATCTTGGTAAATATTGTTGTATTTAGAAATTTTGTACCAAATTTAAAAGAATGTTTTCATAGTGATTTTAGAAACAAGTATTCTAAATCACTTTAAACCACACTCAATCAAAAGCAGAGCCTGTTTTCACGAATTTCAGTTTCAGATTTAAGACAAAATTTCTTTCGTATCAAAGTTCTCGTTTAAATATCTCTATGGAATATTTAAACTGAGAATAACTCATATGTTGTTATTATTCATTTGGAAATAATTTCTCTTAAAAATAATAATAATGCAAAAAGAAAAAAAATTCTGAAATCTGCTCGGCAAATTTCAACTTATCATGTGTGAACATTCGAGAAAGGATGAATAAACTCAGAAATAAGTCAATGTTTAATAATGCACCAGATATATGAAGCGATTGATTGGAATACTACAAGAATGGCCAAATTCAATAGCCATCAATATAGCAATGTTGAATTGAACTTCATGAAGAATAAATTGTTCTCACTAAAAGAATATTCAAAAAATAAGATAAACGTAGTCGCAAATGATGAATGAAATATTCCCAATTCAATAAGAAACGTTATCAGATTCAATAGCCAAAAGAATGTATCAAAGTTTGAAAATTCTAGGCATAAATGAAGAAAGAAATATTCCAAATACAATAAGAAGCACTATACAGCTCAATAGACACTGGAAAATACCAAAAGTGATAAATATGAAACTCAAAAGAAGGCATTGATCAACGCACTACGAGTACTTATAGCCATTGGAAATACAAATGTTTAAAATCCCAACCCAAAACATGAAAAGCGATTCAAAACCATACTACAAAACACTTCAAACAAAAGCCAAATTATCCAGAAAATGCCTTAAGATTAACCTTATTCATGAATCATTTCGAGAGTTAAGGTGCCCCATTTTCCGCCAAAATTTGTAATGGAGTTTTATTTGCTTGTCCTTCATTTTCGGATAATGTCGCGGACCCCTAACCAGGACAACATCATGTTCACACATGATAATAAATAAAAAATAGAACTATTTGTCGAATGAAACAGCAATAAACAGCATTTTTAAATTGCAATTCACATGACTAATAACATGACCATGGCTATTATTATTCTTTCAAATAAAGTCATCCTCTGATTAAATTTTAAGTAAATCTAGCATCAAGTGGTCAGACTTTGTTTTTGAATTGAGTGTGATGGTGAAAAAAAATCTATATATTTGTCGGGAAAATGAATTATATGATCAATTCAACAGGTTTTTGAACACTTCCTCGTCACTGTACTTATCTCAGCACGCGTATTTATATATGTAATATATGAATATATTGATGAAAGGTGCTGTATTGAATCTTTCAAATAAAGTAGTTTTTAAAATACACACGTATTGCCTGTCCTATTTTATTTGTGTGTCTTCCAGCTAAATGATTTGAATTATTTTACTCTTGTACTATTGTGTGCAGGTTGGCAACCAGATTGTAACTGGTGTAATTGGGTTGAGACACAGGTTATGTAACTGGGTGTGACTGGGTTGAGTTACTTGAGGCACGGGTTGGGCAACCAGATGGTGACTGGATTGAGTTACTTGAGGCATAGGTCGGGCACCCAGATGGTGACAGGGTTGAGATACTTGAGGAACAGTTTGGGTAATCAGATCGTAACTAGGTTGAGATACTTGAAGCACAGGTTTGGCAACCAGATTGTAACTGGATGTGATTGGGTTGAGATACTTGAGGCACAGGTTGGGCAACCAGTTTGTAACAGGGTGTGATTTGGTTGAGATACTTGAGGCACAGGTTGGGCAACTAGATTTTAACTGGGTGTGATTCGGTGGAGATACTTTAGGCGCAGATTGGGCAACCAAATTGCAACTGGGTGTGATTGGGTTGAGATACTTGATGCACAAGTTGGGCAACCAAATTGCAACTGGGCATAGTTGGGTTGAGATGCTTGAGGCACAGTTTGGGCAACCAGATTTTAACTGGGTGTGATTGGGGGGGAGATACTTGAAGCACAGATTGAAACCAACAGATTGGGAAATCAAATTGTAACTGGGTGATTGTGTTGAGATACTTGAAGCACAGGTTGGGCAACCAGATTGTAACAGTGTGTTTGATTGGGTTGAGAACTGGGTGTGATTCAGTGGAGATACTTTAGGCGCAGATTGGGCACTTGAGGCACAGGTTGGGCAACCAGATTTGTAACAGGGGTTGGGATTGGGTTGATTGATACTTGAGGCACAGGTTGGGCAACCAGATTGTAACAGGGTGGGTTGATTGGGTTGGGCAACCAGATTGTAGATATTTGAGGCACAGTTTGGGCAACCAGATTGTAACTGGCTGTGGTTGGATGGAGATACTTAAGGCACAGGTTTGGGCAACCAGATTATAACTGGGTGGAGATACTTGAGGAGCAGGTTGGGCAACCATTTGGATGTGGTTGGGGGATATACTGGACACTCAGCTGGGAAACCAGATTGTAACTGGGTGTGATTGGGGGATATATTTGAGGCACAGATTGGAAACATTCACAACTTTATTTACAATCGCACAAACACCACGCTTATACAATTATAGACATACAATATTTAACACTTTTGAAGACAGATAATTACAGATTCGTGGAAGGATTCCATTTCTAAGCAGAAAGTCGACTACACGCAGGGAGCGCTAAATTTACTTCTTCTCCGGGTGAGAGTCTGTAGACCAATTGACCATTTCTTCTGAACGCCACGGAGGGGTGCTCTTGCAATCGAGTAGGATAAAACATGGTCAAACACACGTGACTCTTTAATATAATGAAACTTCTAAAAGCAATCATCTTTGTGTTTTCCAATAGAAAATCGCCGATGCGAAAGTAGATCGCCTCTTTTGACGAATATTAGCTATTCTGCGGCAATGGGTAATGGGTAATTCAATTATTTAGTAGTAAACAAAAAGTAAGGTTTTCATTCAGAATTAGAATATTTAAAATTTTAATCCTCACGATCAGCTCCATAGTGGGCAACAGCTCCAACTAGAAAATTTCAAAACAGAAGATATTTTCTTTTTTATGGGACAGAGTTGTCAGCCCTAAGTCCAACGCTCTACAGTCAATGATACTGGGACCTATGTGGTTTAAAGCGGATTTCTAACCACTACAAACATCCATAGCACAGCCGTGACTCGAACCCGATACCTGTGCCACGGAGCACTAGAGCGCTAGCCATTTGACTGGAAACGTTACAAGCAGTTGAAAATAATATATCGTTTATCTTATGGAAATATATCGGAAATAATATATCGTTTATCTTTTAGGGAAAATGTCATGAATTAGGAAATGAATTTTGAATGTTTACTGAAATATTTAGAGTTGTTCATTCATCTAATAGGGTTCGAAGGATCCACTGTTGGAACAAATATACGCATTCCTGTTTTTAGCAAAATTTAGATTGAAAAATATGCCATCCAATCAGGTGATAAACTCCAAAAAGTGAAAATTTGCACGTTCAAGTTTCTGACCTAAGGGTACGCATTAATACGTATCGGTAAGTATTAAATATTTGATTTTCTATGATAAAATTATGACATTTTAAAATTTTATAGGTGATTTATTATTATGGAGTTTGCTTGAATTTTTTTCCCCTCTTTTTATGTACTTTTTGATACTATTAGATTATGAGAATAAAGTTATTAAAAAAAAAAAAAAGTATTTTGTTCGTAATTTGAATTTGGTTAGAAACCAAATGTAGATAAAATATCTGCCACATAAAATATCTAATGATTTTTAATTTAAAATTAATAGTTAAATACGAACATCGTAAAATATATAATAGTTAAAGTTTATTCCATCATAGTAAGTCCTTACATATATTTTTTTTTTTTCATTTATTTAAGGAGATTTAATTTTTATCTATAGAAGATTTTCACAACATCTCTTTTCAATCCATCTCCAGGATTGCACTTTATAATTTGGACTTTAACATAACACTTATTAAGAAAAATTAATAACCTGGTTCAGGGGCCTAATGGCCGTGTGGCTAGGCTCTGGCACTCGGTACCACAGGTATTGGGTTCGAATCCCTGCTGTGCCATGGATGTTTGTAGTAGTTCGGAATCCAATTAAACAGTAGGTCCCTATCCTAATAATAGGATCGTAGAGCATTGTAGGGATAGTGTTACTCGCATCCGTATCGTATCTTCAAGCCACACGTACCCCCTGGGTAGTGCTAAATGAGTTGCAGCAGAGTAGTCCTTGCATAAGCAGCTGGCAATACTGCCTGTATTGCCAGCTGCATTAGAACAATAATAGCATGGTCCTTTTCTATCAAACTGCTTTATATTTATGTAAAATATCGATAGCTGACATTTAAAAAAAGGAAATTTTAATTTTATAGGACACTTTTCAGAAAATTTATTGTTCTATGGTTATATTTGATCCAGCTATGACAACCCATGTGCTTTTGATATTTATCGACTTGCTAGGTAAAGCTTAATGACAAGCATAATATGCAGAAAACTTAACTTAAGCATAACAACTAACAAATAATTGAAATGAATCCCACTAACATCACAAACTAGTGAACATCCCGCGTTTACCCTCGATAGTTATATTGGGGTAAAGAGTATCGCATATGTATGTATATCGATGTTTGGAATGTAACAGGGGAGCTGAAAGGTTCGTATAGGCTGACACATAGATGGCGCTACTAGTATTAAATCCATACGATTTTTAGTTAGTCCTAATCTTCAAAAGACACGTGCATAAATTTGACAGCTGTTGCACTATTAGTATGTGAGTTATAGCATTTTTAGTGATGCAATTTTTGTCAGTTTGAAAAATGGATAAAAAGGAATTTCGTGTGTTAATAAAGCATTGCTTTTGGCGAAAAAAAATACTATTGAAGCCAAGGTTTGGCTTGATAAACATTATTCGGACTTTGCACCAGCAAAATCAACCGTAGAGAAGTGGTTTGCTAAATTTAAACGAGGCGAAATGAGCACCGAGGACGATGCACGCAGTGCACGCCCCAAAGAGGCTGTTACCGACGAAAACACCAAAAAGTCCACAAAATAATTTCTGATAACCGTAAAGCGAAGTTGATTGAGATAGCTGAGAACCCTAAAGATATCAAAGGAACGTGTTGGACATATCGTGAATGAATAAGTTGGATATAGCTCTGTTCAAAGTGGGTGCCGCGCGAGCTCACAATCGACCAAAAACAACAACGAATTGATGATTCTAAGCAGTGTTGGGAGCTGTTCAATCGTAATAAACCCGAATTTTTGCGTCGATACGTGACAATGGATGAAACATAGCTCCATCATTTCACACCGGAATCCAATGGACAGTCAGCCGAGTGGATTGCACGTGATGAACACTAAATATTCTATAACTCACATACTAATAGTGCAACAGCTGTCAAATTTATACACGTGTCTTTTGAAGGTTAGGGCTAACTAAAAATCATATGGATTTAATACTAGTAGCGCCATGTGTCAGCCTATGAACTTTTCAGTCCACCTGTTATATATCCTGAATCAAACTCATATTTTTTATCCTGAAAATCCCTCAGGAACGGAAAAGCTAAATTAACACGAAGGAAACCGCGGGGTATCCACTTGCAAAAAAATACTAATGATATTTATGTAATTGTGATTTTTCACTGACAATAGTTTGTAGTTAGCAAGCGTATGCTCGCTCAGAAATTATAGATAATGTCAGAAAAATTAAAACGGTTTTGGCCCTTGGTACTTACTGGAGTAAACAGTATGGCCCTAAGGCTGGAAAGTTTAGAGACCCTTGTTTTAGAGCCAAATGATTTAAGTGGAAATGCAACAGCAACCGATATTCGAAAACAACAGCAACGAAACTATGAAATATGGAATATGCATGTACTGAAAACCATAGTTCTTTTACTTTTCTAAATGTCATTTAAACACTTACTATCTGACATATAAATTTGAAATCGGTTTGTTTATCCTTTTCTAATGATAGAGATCGAACGCGTTTTTTATTAATTTATTGTTTGCTTCAGTTGTTGCTGATGTGTCGTTTTCTTATACTTGAAAATGACTAATATTTTAAATATATACATCTGTGTATATTCGTCCAAATGTACTATTTTTAAAGGATATTATTACTTGTACTATTTCATTTTTATTAACTCATTAAATATACAAGTCAAACTTTTGTTATTTGTTGTGCTGCCATCTATTGACAGAAACATTTAAAGTTTTATTGTTTACAATTTTTTTTTTTTCTTATAAAATAATAATAATCAATTTTTATATTCATAAATACTGTAATTTATAGAATTATAAAGAAAATACTTATTTTTTTAATGATTTATAATTATTTCTTTTCATATGATTTAATGTCTGTCTCTGTAAATGCTTGTTAACTTGTATATATTTTTAGATGAAATTTTATATTTACATTTAACAAGTTAAATTAAATTCTTTAATATGTTTTTATTAAAATTTTACAAAAAAAAATTACCTCAATCTTTTATTTTTATAAGTAGACATTAATATAAAAGAGATTCATTAACGTGCGATCTACATTAATGAACTTAAGTATATTAATGTAGAGTTAACATAATATTAAAAAGATAAAAATTAAACAATAAATGAAGAAATAATGTCTAACACTGGTTTTTAAAGTTTTGTTTTGATAAATTTTTAACGATTTAAAATTAAAGTGAGGTTTGATAAGATTTTAAAATCTTATTAAATTTCTCTCAGAAGAAACAAATACTTTCTTAAACATACATTTATCTATTAACACGTTTACCATTGGGTCTTATCAGGAACCCCATTTATCCAGGACCCATTTATTTTTGTACTGGTGTACTTGAAGTTTTCTTTGTATACTGTCACACAATATATGAATGTAAGCAAGTTTCCCTTAAAAAGGCTTTTTAATATACACTTATTACCATAGAAAATTACTTCAACAAATCTAAATTGTGCTTCTTTAGTAAAATTGTCATTAAATTAGATACTTCATAAGCCAGAGGTAAAAAAAAGTACATCACGCATTCTAAAAGAAACAAAAAAAATTTAATTCAACTACTGAAATAATTCTTTTCCTTCTTTTTTAATGCTAAAAATTGTTCCCATGACCTTTGTAATCAAAACAACTAAACCAAAACCATGATCCACAAAACCAAGTCAGAATCAAAAGTATGAGTTACCCCTTCACACAAAATCTTCACTCATGTCTTAATAATCGATTCAAGGTCACGTCATAGAAAATTTTTTTGTTGTTGTTTTTGTGGTTCATTTGTTGTGCTTGTTCGATTTACATATGATATTAACAACACCCCGATTAGAGGTACTAACTTCCTCGTATTTGCGTGACATATGGAAGAAAACTCCCACCCGGAACCATCCTGACTATTGATGCCAGACATTTTACACAACCGCTAAGAGTCTACTTTTTTTTATAATAGTGACTGCTGCAACAAACGCTGTCAGCGAATTCGAACCTCAGCCCTCCTGCATGCTAGCTGAGCTCGGTTACGAGTTGGGTTTGTAAAACAGTTGAGAAAAGTTTTTTCTCAAATAACACACACATGCAGGCCAGTTTCTCCTGAAAGTTATGCTGAAGAGCAATATGATACTGAGTGCGATGTGCACATGATTTACGTAAGGAGTATATGTAAGTTATATGGAAGGAAAATCATCTATTTGAAAAAAAAAAGTTTTTCAAAGTCGTTGCTATGAAGAATATTTAAATGAACACTTTATTTATAATTACTTTATTAAGTATTTTATTACTTCATTATTATTACATTATTAAGTATTTTTTTTTTTTACACTTAATTTAATTCTATCTATAAAACTGCCATCTATAAGAGTAAAAATTGTGGATAAAAAGACTTTTCCACTAGATTCCTCTAAAAGAAAATTCACAGCACATTCACATCAAACAAACAAATTGATTCCGTCGAAATGAATAGTGAAATTTATTTTAAATAACTTTAAATAAAATTTGTTACTCGAAAATCTATATTTTATGGAAACTAATTTCTCGTATTCTATTCTATATTACGTATATTATATTATAATTTTTCGTATTATATTCTATCATAAAATCTATATTTTATGTTTTTCAAAATTTCTTCAAATTCGTAATTTCTCTTACAGCTTCAATGCTTTAATATGATTTTAACTGGTCCCTGAAATCATTTTACCGAAATTTATTTTCATTTTCTTCCTTAAAATAAAGTTAACTTCTGTAGTTTGTGATAGATGGCGCCACGATCTACCAAATACCTTAAAAATCTCATATTCCAAAAGATTAAATTAATTCCAACTCAGAGAATTTGTTAATAAATCAATAGCTCAATACAAAAATAAATTAATTAAAAATAAACTAAACGAAATTAAAAGTTAAGGAAACATTAAAACATGGAGACAATAAGCTCAAGTTTAATTTATTACGAATTTTCAAATTATTAATTGCTCTCTTTCTAGATCAGTAAGAAATTTTAAATTTCTTCATTTCTTCAATATTGTTTTTTGTTTTGTTTTTTTTCAGGTAAGAAATCAAAGTTCAAGATAAAATGTTTTATTTCAAAAATAATTTTACATAATTAAGTCAACCTATTGATATTTTAGTATTTTTGCAAAAAGAGATTAAATACTTCTTAGTTGGTTATTGTTTACTTACATATGGATTAATTTAGTAATGCACAATTTTTTGTTTTCATTTTTACTCTCTCCCCTTAGCAATGGAAAACTTTAACTCACCTAATTTATTTCTTTGCATCTTATCATTAACTATAGTAATTGCGATGTTCTTTTCAATTTCATTTATATTAGCAACATAGGAATAACAATGTGTTTAAATCAAAATTAAATTTTCCAGAATATTATAATTATTAATAGCATTATAATGCAATTATTTAATGACACATACTTAACAAAATGAATAAGTGTGATTACTCTCTTTATAAGAATTTTTTTTTTTTTTTTTCATCTAATGTATAATAAGTTTTTTACAATGGCATTTACAAACAGTTAAATATATATTCATCATCATAACTGGCTCGACAGTCCGTTGTGGGCCTTGGCCTTCTTTAAAAGACAGGCTGTTCTCCTCTTAGCCGTGGACGTCCAATTTTGATCTTAATAGCATTAAAATCAGAGTCTAAACAATCGACCCATCTCTTTTTCGGTCTTCCCCTTGGTCGTTGTCCAAAAGGGGTTACATTGAAAACCTTCAAAGCAGCTCTATCACTTTCCATTCTCATGAGATGACCGGCCCATCTCATTCTGTTCAGTTTAATAAATTTTAGAATGTCAATATCTCTAAAAAGTTTGTAAAGTTCAAAATTGTGTCTTCTTCGCCAATCTCCATTGTCATTGATACCATCAAAAATAGTTCGTAGCACTTTTCTTTCAAAGATTGCCAACATTTTCTCTTCTCTTGCTGGAAGTGACCATGTTTCAGACGCATATTATGTTAATACTGGTCTTACGAAAGTTTTGTACAATAAAATTTTAGTTCGTCTTTTAATCAGGTGGGATCTTAATTGGTTTCTAAGACCAAATAGGCAGCGATTAGCAGCAATAATTATATATATTAGTTGTTATGTATATCAAAATGTGTATGTGTCCACCTATGCACGTCCCCAGTTTGGTTGCAAATTTCCCAATTTCCCCAAAATTGGCAGAGTTACTTCTAATACAAAAACTAAATCAATTAATAATAAAAAAAATAAGTAAATGAATAAATAAAAAACTCAAAATTAGAATAATACGCCAGATTGGTAACATTTCGTGATTCGCGAATTTTTCATGGTTGATACCATTTTATGCAGTTGTACTGTCTGAGTTTTCGATTCCCTCCTTCTGACCGAAATTATCCCCTCCCCTATCTCTATATATACGAAATTTGAATGCCTAGCTTGTCCCTACGAGAGGATGGAAAAAGATTTAATTAAATTTCACACTTTTCTCCACACATCCTCCCGCATACCTAGGCTTATGTAGTCCCCAATTCATTAGAAAGGTGAGAGGGGAGCATCAATGGGCCTCATGTATAACCACGAACAGCCTACCGACGATTGTTGAAATAGAGTAACTGCTCCTCATTTGAGTTCCATATGGGAGAAAACCCAGAAATCGTCCATCAGCCAGCCTGAATATCGATGCGATGCTTTACACATCACCAATAGTCGTCTAGTCACTTCGTTTCAGAAAGCTGGGAGTGCACCGTACGCCTCCAGCGGATCCGAACCTCGGCCTTCCTAACCGCTTACAGAGCACGTTGCCACAAGTCGGGAGTTGTACTTCGCACTGGTTTTTATTGTTAAATTTGCAATGCCATCTAAGAAAAGAAAATAATTCAAACAAACCAGAATTGATTCAAAATGAATAACAGCACGTAGATCTGTAGAAATTATAGAGACATCAGAAAATCGGAATAAATCTTTTTATAGATCGAGAATGGCCAATGCCAGAGCAATAGAACACGAAGATGCTGACGTGAACAGATGTAAATATAAATAAGCCCGACTCGTGACTCAGTGGCAACGTGTGCCGCTGGTGAGCATTAGGGCTGAGGTTCCATTCCATCCGCTGGCGGCTTTGTTATAAACACTGTTTCAAAAGCGAGATGTTCAGCATCTTGTCTCGTTAGTCAAGGCTACCTGGAGGGACTTCTCTTGGTTTTTTCCCATAAGAGACGCAACTGCGGGGGTAGTCCTCCCAGAAGGCACTGCTGCTCTCCTTTTTCAGCGTCCCGGAGCCAAGTCAGACTTCTACCTACGGGTGCTCCATCACAACGGAAACTGCCATCCCCTTTTCTAGATAATGCTGTCTACCAATTGGGATAAGAACAAACAAACAAAAACCAAAAAAATTAAACAAGTAATGTAAAAAAATTTTTTTTAAGTCAATTCCTTCTTTTTATCACTAAATTGCAGAAAGTCTTTTATAAATAATTTTCATTCAAGTAATTTTCATTTTCATTTTTTTAAGTTTATCTGGCGCCATCTATTGGTAGATATATGCAACTTAAATCTAAAAAAAAAACTAAAATTAATTAATTAAATTTAATTAATGAATTAATATTTGAAAAACAGTATTAACATAAAAGTGTCATTGACTAAAAATTAAAAAAAAAAAAATGTATTTGAACTTGAATGCACGAATAAAAAGTATTTTATGAACGATTGAAAATTTGAACAAGATATATATAGGGAGAGTGTGAGCTAATAGAAGGAATTGAATAAAAGAGTTAATTACATTTTCTGAAGCCCAAACGGGTTTTATGTGTGTGCAATAGCAGTTGTTGTACCGAAATTCGTAATAATAGTTGTGTAATGATTTTCAAATGAAATGACCTTCTTTTCTATCCCGTGGATTTTCATTAAAATAAACAACGTTAATTTTGATAATAAAGATTTGAATTTCCCTGTACTTTTAAATACACTTTAGTATTATTTTATGATCCTAGAAAAATATGTAGTAATGTTACTTATGCTACTGCGCTCAAAAAGTAAGACCAATTTTTATTTTATTTTTTAAAAACTCTTTATTTATTCTTTCAAATTTATTTCATCGCCTTCAAAATATTCCCCTCCGGACACAATGCACTTATGCCAATTTTTTCCAGTCCTCAATGCCTGCTAAAAAGTCATCGGCAGGGATGGCCTTCAAAGCACGGCGATTCACGTTGAATCTTTTCAAAACGGAGTGTCCCCGGAGTGGTTTTGAATTTAAGGAATAGCCAGAAGTCGCACGGTGTGAATACGGCGGTTGCGGAACGATATGGGTTTCATTTTTGGCGAAAAGGTAACGAAGAATCAATGCATTGTGAGCTGGCGCATTCAATGTTTTCGGTACCAATCGATATTTGACGCCTATGAAGCACAAAATGGAATTGGCCGATCCTTTTGAAATTCCAACATCGCCAGCAAGGTCTCAAATTGTAAACTGATGGTTTGCAAGCACCAAATCTTTAATTTTTGGACGTGAGCTTCGTCGGTTGAGGTGGGGGTCGACCAGAGCTCTCTTCGTCTTCAACGCGTTCTTTGCTTCTTCGTTTATACCACTTCTAAACATTTCTTTCCGATACAGGAATGCTCACCGAATGCCTTCTGCAATATTCTATACGTTTCCGCTAACAAAAGTTAATGTAAGTTCTTTGCTCAAATAATTCAGACGTTTCAAAAATCACCGGAATCGGTTTCAGCGTCTCAGAAAGCTAAGTGTAACTCCAACACTAATGAATATTTTGATGTCAAATTTCACACAGATGTCGAGGACAGTGGCAGCAACCAAAAAAAAGATAAAAATAAATTCCAAAAATCCGGAATTTTAAATTGAAAATTGGTCTTACTTTTTGGACACAGTAGTACATGATATTTATTCTTATTTGTTTTTGAGCATAACCGAATTATTTTTATCTTACGCATTTAAAAGTCATTATTCTAAGATATCTGTACATGTCGTCAAATTCATTGTTTTAACTTCTGCCAGCTGTCATAAACGCTGATTTCTATTGAAACTTAGGTAATTTTTTTTTTTTTTTTGATTGAATGAAAAATTTCAGTTATCTTAAGTTTTGTAGTTTGCTTTTCTTAGTGATATTTTCTTTAGATATAGATTAGAACGTGTTTTCAGTAAAAAAGCATTCTTAGAAGACAGAGGCAGTTTTCAATATTGTAGTTGTAAAAAATTAATATTATAAGTAAGATATTTAAATTAATTCTCAGTAAAATAACGAGAAATACTGCTAGAAATTTGATCTTATGCAATAATAATTTTTTTTTAACAATTGAGTGACATATTAAAAAAACAGTGAGAAATTAATATTAAAAAGCAAGCAATACACAACCAAATAAAACAATACAAATAAAGGAATATAAATAAAAGAATAAATAAATAAAGATATTAAATGCGAATTGTGAACTAAAAGACATACATCATTTTTATCCATAAAATACATGGGTATTGTTTTGGTGTGAGGGGGTCAGCTATGTGCAGGACTACTTTCAAAGTTTCTTATTGGTTTATTTATTTATTTTTTTTTTTTTTTAACTTTCTTTCCCGAGCTTACATTTACATAATTAAATAGTTATTATATATTTTTTTACTTTTAGTAATTATTAAATAATTTTATGAGTAACCTGTTTTTATTTAAAAAAAAAAAAAAAAAAAAATGTAGTTTTTTTTATAATTTCAAATTTTGTTGCAGAAGAAAAAAAGTTGTCCTTCTTATTGTTTGCTTTCGGTTATGATCTTATTTTCTTATAAGCTTTTGGTTTTTCAAATGCCTTATTATAGCATCAGGATCAATCGATTTTCGCAATTTCTGTTATGTTTTCAACTCTATTTCATTAAAAAAATACTTAATAATTAACTTTTTAAATAACGATTTTTAAAAATCCATTTGTTGACTGATACGATCCAAATAAATGCATTTAATAACTAAACAGTTCATATAATATTTTTGCGAGTAATTAAAAAAAATTAATTAAATTTAAATAAATTTAATTTTTTTTTAATTAAAAAATTAAATTTTATTTAATTGTTAAAAAAAATTTTCCACGATCATTATAATTTTTTATATCTGAACAAGTTATATTTACTCGATATTACTGCTTCATAATCGAATTCAATTCAAAATGTTAATTTCTGAAAACATTTCATAACAGTAATTCGTACCGATTCCTTAGCACGCAAAAAATAAAATAAATAAATAAATTTATCTTATAAAATTTTTTAAAAACCCTTCCAATATCACTTAAATCATTTTATCTAATACCTCAGGGCCCAATCTTATCTTTACCTTTAAAAATCGAATTTAATTTCAATCCACATATTTAAAAAGCACTTGAGCATACCCATTCCAGATTCAATTACCGAGTTCGAATTACAAAAACTGACGTGCAAAAAGCAAAACTATTAAAGCACACCGGCTGCATACTAAATTCGCTTTTGTTCCCCTACCTATCTTTCGCCCGGAATAACCCTGACAGCGACCACCGGCGTAGGGACCACCCGCGTCGCCGTCTATGATAAAAGACCGCCTCCGACGAATCGACTCGTTCTTCTCTACCCTTTTCGCCTCGCAAAAGTGACCGGACGTGCCTCGTTCTCTTTTTTCCCGAGACGAGTCTCATAAAAATACCCGAAGGACCGCGTCATCATCTGGGAGAATACATATTTTGGTTTGGGACGGTGTAGTAGCATGTTTGGTAAGATAGGATTAGATCAGAATTCCGTTCGAAGTCCGTTATATCTTCTTTGTTGAACATCATTCGGTAGGCCTCATGTACTACTTAGGTATTACTCGAGCAGCCTATAAGGGAAGGAACACTGCCTTCCGGGAGGACTTTTAGGGGTAACTGTCCAGGATGTGTCTATACTGCATGTTGGAAGACGAAGAAATGGCTAAAAAAAAAAATGGCGACATTTTAAGAGTTTAATTTAATTAAGTCTAATTTGTCTTAATTCTTATTTGTATTTTTATTATTATTTTATTTCTGATCTTACTATCCTTTTATTTCTAATCTTAATATTCTTTCATTTCTGATTAGATCTAATTATTCTTCTATTTCTATTTAGATTCTTAATATTCTTCTATTTCAATTTAGATTCTAATTATTCTTCTATTTCTGATTAGATTCTAATTATTCTTTTATTTCTAATTAGATTCTAATCATTCTTTTATTTCTGATTAGATTCTAATTATTCTTTTATTTCTAATTCGATTCTAGTCCTTTATTTCTAATTAGATTCTAATTATTCATTTCTAATTAGATTCTAATTATTCTTTTATTTCTGATTAGATTCTAATTATTCTTTTATTTTTGATTACATTCTTAATAATCTTTTATTTCTTATTATTCTTTTATCTCTTATGAGATTCTTATCATTCTTTTATCTCTTATTAGATTCTTATTATTCTTTTATCTCTTATTAGATTCTTATTATTAAGATTCTACGAGTAATTTTAGTTAAATTTAACGGAAATAATTCGAATAGAATGTGAAAAAAAAAAAGCCTTAATTAACCAAAATAACTATGTTATGCAATGTTTATTAATTTATTATTATTTCATAATTAATTTATTAATGCAACTCTAAGGTTATAGCTTTTATTTAATTAAAAAAGAATTAATTAGAATAAGTTTTGGCAACATACCAGATACAGAAAACAATAACTTTAAAGAAAAAAAAATTGGACTTCAAAGTGCTATAGTTTTTTAATTTATCTAGAACATATATGCATACGTTTGTTTATGTTTATATATATATTAAAAACAAAATTTTCAAATCCTGTTCATGTGTTTTCTTTTCTCACAAAAGAGCGAGCGAAAAATTCGAATATGGATGTAATGGATCTCTACTGTAGATACATTCCATAAAAGTGAACATGTAAAATATTACTAAAAAACAACTTAATTAATGGCTGTAAGGTTCAAACTAGAATTAGAATTTTTTTATCATTAATAAACATTTTAAATTTGGATCAAAATTTAAATAAATATAAAAATTGCTTAAGCCTGTTTAAAAGAAACTTTTCCTGATGTTGCTAGTGAACTCAAATTGACATAGAAAATAAAATCCTAAATGGAGCTCTGATTTGCACAGAAACATGACATCAATTTTGTTTTACGTCTATTTTTTGTGTGATTTATTTTAAATATCCTCATTGTAAATATGTATACATGACTGATCCATTTGATTTATGTTAACATTTTTCTATAAATAAATTTCTAATTAATTTAAAATGATTAAAAATGTATAACTTTGCGCAATCATTCGTAAACTATTCCTTATCATAATACAAACTTATGAAAGCACATTTTACACTTAATTTTCTTTGTTATTTATATTCATCAAAGAATTTGTGTTTTCCACTTAAGTATGCTACAAACAGTCCACCTATAGATAAGAGATAATTTATGCCTTCTATGATGACTTTCTGTGGAAACTGCTCCGCATTTGAGTCTCATAGTACTTAAAAACCCTCAAAAACTTCCCTTAGGCAGTCTAGCAATCGGTACGAGACACAATTTCAATTACCTTTAAGTTGCTTTCCCAGAGGTGAGAAGTCAAGCATATTGGAAAAAATAAAGAATCAGGAGTCGGTATAAAAATCCGACTCCCGACTGTTTTATAAAAAATATTTTTAAAAAAATAGGGCAACTCTCGAATTACGGCGTGAATTTTTCTTTTCTTTTTTTTTCCATATCTAAACTCCGCAGGACTTTTAGGGATAACTGTCCTGTACATTTGCGTATCCTACTAAAGTAAACCCGGAAAACTTCCACCAGGCAGCCTGACTATCGATGCGAGACATATTGTCAGAATTTCCATCGAGTCTGCTCGTTTTTGAAAGCAGTGACTACAATCATGCTGTCAACCCTCATGTATGCTAGATGCGCACATTGTCACTGGACCCACGAATCGGGCAAACAGACAACATTAGTTGTTTCCACCCGGGATCTTGGCGATTGTCATGGGGCGATAAATAATTCGACATAGTAACTATTGAACCTTATCATGGAAGGTTATTTTTATGGAAACCCTACTAGCCCATCAAGATTTTCCAATAAATGGACATTTGGTGCGGGAGGATAGGAAATTTATGTGTTAAGTATTCTATAATATTTTGGCACTTATTAATTTAGTACTCTTATTTTATAAGATATATATAACATATCTTTTATAGATAAATATATATTTGTATATATACACTCAAGAGCCAAAACATTATGACCACCTGTCAATAACGAATTGACCCACCTTTGGCGCGCAACACAGCTTCAACCCGCCTTGGCATGGAGGCCAGAAGTCCTTGGTAGATGGCCGGAGACAGATTGTACCAGATGTTTAAGCAACGGTCATGCAAATCCGAGATATCGCGAATTGGTGGTCTTTGAACTCTGAGCTGCCGTCCCAGGACATCCCAAATGTGTTCTATCGGATTGGGATCCGGTGAGTTAGTTAGCCAGGACATTAACTGGAATTCAGCATCATGCTCCTGGAACCACTCCAACTCAATTTTAGCCTTGTGAAAAGGGGCGTTGTCCTGTTGGAACATTCCATTTCCAGCTGGAAAAACAGAGTCCATGTAAGGGTGCAACTGGTCCGCAATGATGTTCAGATACCCTGTAGCATTCATGGTCTGCTCTACCACAACCACGGGCCCCAGAGAATCCCAAGAGAACGTCCACCAAAGCATAATACCGCCCCCACCGGCCTGTGTATGACCTACTGTACATTGAGGGAGCAACTGTTCGCCTGGAAGACGGCGTATCCTGACACGGCCATTGGCGTGATGAATGACAAACCGTAATTCATCTGACCAGGCAACTCTCCCCACTGATCCATGGACCAGTCACGTTGTTGCCGGGCCCAGCGCAGG
The DNA here is from genome assembly GCA_021605095.1 of Caerostris extrusa. NCBI lineage: Eukaryota > Metazoa > Arthropoda > Arachnida > Araneae > Araneidae > Caerostris > Caerostris extrusa. Next base: position 5,418 of record BPLR01010571.1, on the reverse strand, counting down.
CGCAGTTGGCGATGACGCTTGGTCAGCAAAGGCACACGTGTAGGACGTTTGCTGCGTAGCCCCATATCCAACAGTGTCCGCTGAACAGTGTGCTCCGATGTTATTCTACTTGGTCCTGCATTGTATTGGGCTGTCTGCTGAGACACTGTCTGGCTCCGGTTTTGCTTCACCATGCGAGTCCAGTCTCCGACGACCTTTTTTTCTTTGATAGCGTGTGGACGTCCAACACCATGTCGTCTACTGCTGGTTTCACCGTCATTCATCCACTTTGCATAAGTACTAACAACTGTAGATCGCGAACAACCCGCTATGTATTACAATTGAACAAATTCGATATGGGATAAATCCTATAGGGGAAAAAATGAATAACTGATGAAATTTCCCACACAAACAATTAATAAAAAAAGTAATAATCTTTTAATTATGTTATTTATTCCAATTGTACATCTAAAAGAATTGGCATATTTTAAGACTTGATGGCATAAGTTTATATGCTAGTGGTGCTAATATCTACATAAATCTTAGAATATTTTGTTCCTTAAAAATAATATATGTTATATATTTTCCTCTACTCTGAGAAAATTGCTTACATATTTTTGTTTATATTTAGCGGTTTTTTATTAACGGCATAACTGTTAACTGCAACTGGACGAATAGCAAATTTTTGTCATTTTTGTGTTTGGTTTAAAATTGTTCTTTATTTTCATTTTTTTTTTTTTCCAGTTAATTTTAGTAGCAATCATAAGTTGTTCGAATTTGTGTTTTCAAGTTTTCTTGTTTCTTTTGTTGTTTCTAATAAACAAGTGCCTTTTTTTCAGCAGTTGTCAGTAAATATTGATCTGTTTTCACGTGTATTATTAAATACAATACCGAATAGCAGAAAGTATTGAATCAAATTTCTTTTTAAATGAAAATTTTTATAATACTGCTGAAAAATATAAACAGACAAGCGACTCATGCATTCCTCAATTAGTATTTGTTAATTTGGCCAATAATTTGCTGTCGAATACCGCCAAATCTACATGCTTTCATTTAAGGTATTTATTTTTGAAATTTTATTTCTAGATTTATGATTATAAATTTAATTATTTTGACTAGATATATGAAATATCAGTGTCATTTACATTTCTAAAAGTTAATTTTTGGATATGAATAAATACCTTATTTTTTTCATTTGTGGCTCAAGTTTATTTTTTCTTTTATTGATTTTGTATTTTACTGCAAAAGTAAATTAATGAATATAAAAACATCTTTAATTTTATTTTTGCAGGACTGAAAATGATTTTCATTGAGCAGTGCATATTTATTAATGAGGTTTTCTATGTTCTTGTGCTACTAAATTTTATATGCAAAACTTAACTGGAGGGAAAAAAATGAAGTTTAGTCTACCTTATCTTCTATTTTTGATAACTTGCTGTTATGCAAGTGTCAAAACACGAGGGAATATGCTGGATATTAAGGGTAGTTGGAAAGATGCTTTTGATACAGGAATGTGTTTTCAAGAAGCCACTTGTGAAGAAAAAGCAAAACAAGCAGAATTTTTCTTGTTTTGGAACAAGAATTGCCTTATTCTTCAACTTCTTTTGTCTTAGCTGAAGATTCTAGATCATTATTTGAAGTAGAGGTGAGTGCTTTTTTTTTGTAATTTTAAGTTATCTATAAAAGTAATAAACCTAAGATAATAAATTTATTTAAAACCATTTTTCAAACAATCATACTTAATCTAGATTTTATGATCTGTCTACCTATGTTACATTAGTCAAATATAGAAAATAAACCTTTGATTTCTTAGGCTAATAAGCTATCAATCTATTTATTTTTTTAATATATTATTTTAAAAGTTTGATTTACTTTTATATTATAACTTTTTTTAAGATCATGTATTTTAATCCTTTTAAAACTAACATGTAATCTATTTTAAATTTGTTTGTAAAAGCAGATGTTTTAAAACACTAATAATAGAATTTAATGCTGCATTCTTTACAAAATTCCGTAGATAATGGGGTTTTATATCAAAAATTTGAGTCTACAAATTCAAATGAGAAAATGTTAAATTACTTTCATTTATTCTTGAGGAAATTTAAATTATCCTTTTATAAAATATAAACATTAAAGCAATGTTATATTTGTTTGTACTTGTAGAAAAATACAAAGGTACTTACGATCTTATTAGTAACAATGTGCAGGGTCATATGCCCAGTAGTTTGCTAACAAACTATTAACTCATCAATAAGAAATAGTGAAGTTATATGTTCTTTGCATTTTTTTTTTTTTACATATTTAAAAATATTTTTGGCGGGAGTATGTAGATTTTATCTACAAACAAAAAAATTTTACAAGTTTTATTTTATCTTCAGGCAAAGATGTTTATTGAGCAAAAAATAGTCCAGAACTATTATAACATATTTTCTTATTGAGAATAAGTAGGATTTTTATTTTAGCTTTCAATATTATAAAATATGTGCATAATGCAGTTAATAAAATATAATAGCATTGAGTATTTATGAATCAGTTAAATTTAAGCATATTTTAGTTTACCATAACTAACAGAATTTGTCGGAAAATTTTTCTGTTGTACTGAATATCATTTCAAGTTGCTTTAATGTATACAGTAAAAGTCAATAGACTGATAGTTATGTGGTAAATTTTAGTTTTAAATTTTCAGTTTTTTTTTATTTATCATCATTATTAATAATGAGATTATTACTTCCTTGGATTAATTGTAAAAGTGCTCTTTAATGAAAAGCATGAATTATGAAATAATAATTCCTCAATTATTTCAGATTCTGCTAATCATACTAAACTTATTCAAAATTGTAGACAAAATTTCACTAACAAAGGATAAAATCTAATAGTGACATATATATTTAATTCTTCTTACATCGGTATTTAGTCATTCACTTTATTCTGTTACAAACATAAAAATAAATATTTAAGATTCTTTTTATTAATCTTTGATCTTAATCCACTGTAATTTTTAAATACGGTGTAGGATAGATATATGTATTCTGGCTCCAGATGTCTGCTACCTAATCCTCCATTTATAATGATCATTGATCAGTAAATATTCTACATGATATTTAATTATATTCTATAAGAAATTGTTATTGAAATTCTTGACCTATCATTAATCGATGCTTAATTCCAAACTTGAGGGTTTAATAGTAAAATAATTGATATTACACAATATTTATTTTTAAGAAGGTATATGCTACTAATATATAAATAAATATATTATTAAATTATTTGAGTACTACTAGAAAGCTATTTATCCTTATTGAAAATCTACTATTCAGCTAATGTCAAGCTTACAGCAAACAATGCCATTTATCTCTGGATTACATTTATTAATTTATCAGAATCTGTAACTTGAACTGCACAGTTTTATATTTGGAAAATAAATATGAAATTTAGTTAAAAAAATTTTGTTTTTAATTAGGATAACCTTGTTTTGTGGGGGAAGGATTAAGAAGTGTTCCCGATGTTGGGCAGTAGTTCAGCCACTTCTATGTGCAGTATATATGCCTAAATGTGAAAATGGTTCTGTGTTCTTACCATCGCAAGAGATGTGTAGAATTACACGAGGTCCATGCAAAGTGGTGGAAACTACAGAATCCTGGCCATCATTTTTACGATGTGAAAATAAAAATTTATTTCCACCACGTTGTAAGGTAAATTTATTTTTCTTTTATTTTATATTTAAATAAAAATAATTAAATTTCTGAAATTTGTCTTATAGATTTATGTTCTACAAGCTATAGTTTTTCTTTATCACGATAGTAAAAATAAACTTTTGCATATTAAAAATAAGTTTAATATGAGAAAGTTTTAATATATGAAATGAACTATCTTTAATTATAATTAAATGTTGAACCCAATGCATGAATTTAAAGGAGTAATCCATTTTGCTTTTTTTTTTTAAAAATGTTTTTAAAATTTAATAATAACTTTTTTTTTTTTTTTTTTTTTTTTTTTTTACAATGATTAGGAACCAGACAAAGCTTTAAAGTATAAAGCAACAACAACAGGTGCACCAATTTGTGAAGTACTTTTGTCATAAAATTGCCACAAAAATCTCCACATCTTAATCATTATTTAGAATCTTAAAAGATAGTTTGTAAACTTTTAGTAAGGTCAAAAATTAAATTTACAGTAAAAGAATTCTTATATTTAGAAAGTTAATGAAATTAAAAGTTTTAAAAATTTGAAGATCTTTTATGTCAGAGTTTTGATCGACTTGGTGAGCTGATTAAGTCAATTGATATAAATAGAATTCAGTTATTTGATACTTAAAATTTAAAAATAAAAGCTTCATTTTATAAAGAAAAAAATTAAATAAAAGCTTCATAAAAAGAATTTAAATAAAAATTTTATTTTATTTTAAAGTACAGCTATCCATAAAATCCAGGAAATTTCATGCATAAACCATCAAATTGGCACCAGTTATAATCATTTTTATTTATTTATTTAGTAAATTCATAGCCTTTTAGAAAATTTGTAGTTCATTTTAAATATGATTGGCCCAGATGCTACATTTTTTTGAACATCAGAATGACTGAATAATCTTTAATTGTTTGTTTAAATTACACACTGAATATTTTGTTCATAATTAAATTGTAATATCTTTATTTGTAGTTTAGCATAATTTGTATTTAATTTGTGATAATTTATATAGTTGATTATATTTGATTTAATTTGCATATAAGTTTGTTTTTGAGCATTTTTGTTTTTATTCCATATAGAATCCTCTTCAAGAAATAAAGTTTAACACAAGCTACAAATGTATAAGGCCACTGGTAGAAACTGATAATTCTGAAATTTGTATGACGATGTTGAAGGTTGTGGAATTCAGTGTCAAAATCCTTTCTACAGCAGTAAGGAGCATGAATATACTCATAATTTAATTGTCTATTTAGCAAGTTTTGCCTTTATGACTACGCTTTGACTGTGGTAAGTTTCAATGGTGACTTTTTAAAATTTTGTTTATCTATATGTTTGTTTTTATGATATATTTAAGAAACATAAAAGGCTCCCATTCTATAATCAGTATATTCATTCTCTATCTTCTACACTCTCCCTTTTCGCTCCACAGCAGCATAATGAGAAGAAACTCAATAAAGTGTTATAAAACAGAATATTTTTGTATCACATAGTATTAGTTCAAATTTAATAATAATTATTTTTTGATTGCATTGCTATATTGATAATCCTCTCATAAGAAATATTTACTGTATTTAAAATAAGATCAAGAGGGATCATAGTATGGCTCGCAAGCTGTATGCAGTAAAATGCAAATAAAATGTGTGTGTATATGAAATAGAGTAAACTAAAAACTGGATTAATATCTAAAGTGAGTATTTTATTTCATTTGTTATAAAGTTATTTAACAACATAAAAATAAAAGTGCCATGTAAAAAA
>BPLR01010570.1:0-21975 GCA_021605095.1 Caerostris extrusa | reverse complement strand
CTTGGCCCAGTCATGTAAATATATTAATTCTTATCTCGCTAAATAGTTTTATCAGTTGAAAAATGTATTATCAATTCAACTATAGGCTGAATATTCATTTACTTAGCTTTATAGCTTGAAATAAAATGTGCAACTTATCATTCGTAATCCTATATCCAATGCATCCATCTGAAGCGATATATTATCTTTTGTTACGATAAGTATTAACTATTCTATTCGTTTTTATGATAAATCTATATAAAACGACTTTATCTATTTTCCAAACTCAAACAAACAAATACATTGTATCTTCTGATACGGTTGATATGTATTTATTTTATTTTTATTTTTTTATGATGTATACTTTTTGCTATCAAAAATGTAGGCTTGAATATATATTTATCACTTAATCTGTGTTAAAATAAATTCAAGTAGTATATTTTAATGTATGTAAAAAAGATAAACAAAAATACTTCTTTAAAATTTAATAAAAAATACTTGTCCCAAAAGGTATTGGGTAAAAATTAGAATCGGATTTAAAACAATGGATGAAAGAATTTATTGAATAGTGCTCAGTTGTCACATACATGTCCAACATTCTTACCTTCACAACATAAATCTGTAAGAAATAAGTAAAGAAAATCGTTTAACTTAAAAAAAGTAGGTGCAAGCTGTGAGTTGCTGATTTAACAGTGCAATTATGAACACTAATTGATGGGGATTCATGAATTCAAAGAGAAATCCTTGTCGTTCTAATCTAAAAAGTAACATCACTCAAAATTGATTAAATACTCTTTGTTTGATTTAGATTGTTAAAGTGATACTTTTTATCACTAGTCTTTTTTATGCAACAAAATTTAGAAATTTGATAAAGACTGTTGCAAGAGATACAATCATACCAAAAGATATTTCCACGCCAATCACTAATATTTTTTTCAAACTTTAAAAGTATGTACATACGTTAAGCTCAAAATAAGCAACGTACAGTAAAAAACTAAAAACGTAGGAAGTAAAAAAACAATTCCCTACTTTTGAAATTCAATCTTGTTCGCTTAAACGAAAGCACTTAACAGAAATATTAAACTTCGAATGCTGTTTGCAATTGCTGGCTATTCTTATGCTTTGCCATTCTTTCTTTCTTAAAATGATTCTCTGCATCTGCCCCAGATTAAGACCCCTAAAGCTACAAGAAATGTCCGTTTGTCCTTTTTCTCTTTCAAATGAGCTTTGTGCTCAATATTTAGAAGGTACATTCTCAGAATAATTTAATTCGAACGAAACTTTCCGAGGTTGAATATAACACGGTGGTAGTTTTCTCTACATTTGTTCTCCTTTGGGGCTCTTTTCGGACTTACGGTAAAAGTGCGATGCTTGGCTTACCAAATACATAGTGCAATGGAATCTGGATAGAATTTCCGAAATAGGAAAAATGGAGGATTATATTTTTTGGATTTTCTTCTAAGGTTCCTTGTGCGCTTAGAATTTCAATAACTGGAACCAGGCACAGTTGAAAAGATATTTATTCTATTGGATAAACACTCTTATACATCTGCAAAACTTTAAAGATTATTTGTGAATTATTTAAAAAAAAAAAAAACGGTTCAGCAGCTAGATAGACACGCTATTATTGACATTTTGAAATGAAATCAATAATATCAGTATGAAAAAATTTTGCATTCCATATTAAAATATCAAGAACTAAGAAAAATGTAAAAGAATTTCAATTTGGATAATGTTTTTAAAACTTGAAAATTTGTCAACGTAAGACTAGGCCTCCTCTTTTCAAGTAATCCATTTATGGTAAAAAATGCTAAATGATGTCTTAAATTTTCACAGCCTCATAGTTTGCAATGGATGATTGCTGTGATTAGGAATCCATTTAATCCGTAGATCCCAGGCTAATATGACTGTAGAGCGTTGAATAGGACTCACAATCCTATCACGTAAATAATAATCTCACGTTTCGCAATCTGCCAGTGGGCAGAAGGCCTTGGCACACCAAAGGGCTGCTGCTGCGTCATGGAAGAAGGAAATCTAACAGAAAACTACAGTTTTTAGATTAATGATTAATTCATTCCTTAAATAAATGTGTTTTTAGTCTAATATAAAACCTATATGAATTTTTTAATTCTTGTATTACTAAAAATTTAACAAAAAATGTATGATCCACACGTTATGGCGAATATATAGCTTTAAATAAAGTATATACATATGTACGTAATAATCATTTGGCTCTGTATCCAATATCCAATGCCCAAAACATTCTATTATCGTTTTATTATGATAAATATTAGTAACCTATTCTATTTTCGTTTTTTATAAAATTTTGTATGTTGAGTTTGCTATCTTTTTTTCCAATTTAAAATAAACAACTACATCTCATCTTCTGATAAGGTTGATGTGTATTTCTTTTTTTTTCTTTTAATTTTTATGGTTTTTATGGTTTTGCTTTTTGATATCAAAAGATAGACTTGAAAATATTTTTATCATTTAATCTTAGTTAAAAAAGAAATACAAATATTGCAATTTGATTGTAAGAAAAAAAGTTAAATAAAAATATACCTTACTAAAAATTTAATGACAAAATACTCGAACACAAAAGGTAGCTGGGTGAAAATAAGAAGACAATTTAAAACAATAGACGAAAGAATTACTCAATAGTACTCGATATCTTCATACGCATCCTTTTATATCAAATTTCGTTCTTTTCCCACTTAAACCTGTACTAAATAAAAAGTAACAAAAAAAAACGTTTAACTTAAGAAAAAGAGTAATTGCAAGTTACAGTTTAATGATTTAACGGTACAATCATGAAAATTAGTTGATTGAATACATGAATTCGAAGAACTCCTTAATCATTAGAATCTAAAAAAAAGTAGCACCCAGAAATTAATAATTTAAAATATAACAAAGGAGTATTTTATCTGAGTGTTATTTTTATCACAAAATCTTTTTTTGAAAAAATTTAGAAATCTTTAAACTTATTTCAAGTAATAAATAATTCCAAAAAAATGTTCATCGCCAATTAGTTACTTTTTTAAGTGATTAAACAATATGTATATACTTTATAAGTTAAAATAAGCTACATACAGTAAAAATTTTAAAAATAATTCCTCCTTTTCTTGTAAATCTTGTTCGCGAAACGAAAGCTCTTAGCATGAAATATTAAACCTCGAATTCTGTTTTCAATTACCACGGCAATCCCATGCTTTGCAATTCTTTCTTTTCTTTAAATGATTCTCTACATCTGTCCCGGACTAAGACCCCCCCTAAAGCTAAAGAAATATCAATTTGTCCTTTTTCTCTTTCAAACGAGCCTTTGCGCTCAATATTTAAGAAGGCACCTTCTCAAAACAATTTAATTCGAACGAAACTTTTGGAGGTTGAATATTACACGGCTGTAGTTTTGTCTACGTTTGTTCTCCTTTTAAAGCTCTTTTTCGAACTTAAGATAAAAAAAAAGTGCGATGCTTGGCTTACCAAATAAATAGTGCATTGGAATCTGGATAGAATTTTCGAAATGGGAAAATGGAGGATTACATTTTTTGGATTATCTTCTAAGGTTGTGCCCTTAGAATTTCGATAACTAGAACTGGGCAGCAGTTGAAAGATATTTATTCTATTGGGAAAAACACTCTTATACATCTGCAAAACTGGAATAGTTATTTCAGTTTTGAAGATTTTAAAAATGGAACAATTCAGCAGCTAGGTAAACACGCTATTATTGACATTTTGAAATGAAATCAATATTATCAGTATGAAAATCGCAATTTCATACTAAAAATATCAAGAACTAAGAAAAAATGTAACAGAATTTCAATTTGGATAATATTTTAATAAAATGTGAACATTTGTACACTTAAGATTGCACCTCATCTTTCAAGTTGTTTATTTATGGTAAAACTTGTGATATAGCTGTGTTGTTTTTAGTCTAATAAAATTCATACATGTAAATTTTTTAGTTTTTGTATTACCTAAATATTGAACAATTGAAAAATGTATGATCAAATACAATTTAGGCTAAATTTGTAGCTTGAAATAAAGTATATACGAATGTGCAACTCATTATTCGTAAGCCATATATAATGCATCTATCTGAAATATTATATCTTTTATGATAAATAGTAGTAATGCATATTTTTCTTTTTTCATGACAAATGTATATAAAACCGTTGATATCCTTTTTCCAATTTCAAACAAGCAACTACATTATATCTTCTGATACGGTTGATGTGTGTTTCTTTTTCTTTCCTTTCTTTTACGATATACTTTTGATATCCGAATGAGGCTTGTATATAAATTTATCACTTAATCTTTGTTGAAAGTTGAAATGGCACAATATCAGTGTAAGGAAGAAGTTAAATAAAAAATACCTTACTTTAAATTTAATGAAATATATTTGAAATCACAAAAAAGGCATTAGGTGAAAATAAGAAAGAATTTAAATCAATAGATGAAAGATTTACTCAGTAGTGTATGAAGGTATCGAGCACATCATTTTTTTTTATATCAACTTTCGTACCTTCACGACATAAGTCTGTAATTAAAATAAAAAGGAACAAAGTTTAACTTTAAGAAAAATTATGCAAGTTGTAGTTTAATGATTTAACGGTACAATCATGAAAACTAATTGATTGGAATACATGAATTTAAGAAACCATAATCATTCGAATCTTAAAGTAGCATCACCCGAAATTAACAATTTAAATATAACAAAGAGTATTTTATCTAAGTGATATTTTTATCACTAGTCCTTTTACAACAAAATTTGGAAATTTTAAAACTTATTTCAAGAAATAAATAATTCAAATGGTTTCATACCAATAAACTAGTTTTTTTTTTTTCAAATAATATTAAAGTATGTATATATAATTTATAAGATCAAAATAAGCCATGTACGAAATAAAAGACTTAAAAAACAATTCTTCTTTTGAAACTCAAACTTGTTCTAGCTTAAAAGAAAGTACTTAACAGAAATATTAAACCTCGAATGCTGTTTGTCAATTGCTGGCTATTCTTATGCTTTGCCATTCTTTCTTTTTCTTAAAATGATTCTCTGCATCTGTCCCGGACGGCTAAAGACGCTACAAGAAATATCCGTTTGTCCTTTTCTCTTTTTAAATGAGCTTTGCGCTCAATATTTAGAAGGCACCTTCTCAAAATAATTTAATCTAACGAAACTTTCTAGGTTGAACAGGAGGAACATGAACATCTATTGAACAGGTTTTTACGAGGTTGTACACGTTTTTGTCTACGTTTGATTCTCCTTGGGGTCCTTTTCGAACTTAAGATAAGTGCACGATGCTTGGCTTACCGAATGCATAGTGCAATGGAATCTGGATAGAATTTCAAAATAGGAAAATGGAGGATTATATTTTTGGATTTATCTTCTAAGGTTCCTTGTGCCCTTAGAATTTCAATAACTGGAACAGTGGTTGAAATATATTTATTCTATTGGATAAACACTCTTATACATCTGCTAAACTGGAAGAGTTATTTGTGATTTATTTTTAAAAAAATGGAACAGTTCGGTAGCTAGATATAACGCTATTATTGATGAAATTGAAATTATCAGTAAAAAATTTTGAAATGAAATTAATATTATCAGTATGAAAATGTTTGCATGTTATACTAAAAATCAAAAAATATAAAATTTCAATGTGGATAATATTTTTTATTAAAATTTGAAAATTTGTATACTTCAATTTCCTCATTTTTTTTCAAATAGTCCATTCATAGTAAAAAAAAATGCCAACAAATTTCTGAATGTTAATGAAAAATACTTAAACATAAAAGTATGTCAAACAAACTATTACATTATATCTTCCGATACGGTTGATGTGTATTTTTTTCTTCTTTTCCTTTATATGTTGTTATTTTTCCGACATCAAAAATATTTACTTGAAAATATTTTTACCCTTTAATCTCAGTTAAACGAATATAAATAATATAATTGATTGTAAGAAAAAAGTTAAATAAAAAAATGCTTCATTAAAAATTTAATGAAAATATCTGAACACAATAAGATTTTGTATAAAAATATGAAATGGATTTAAAATAGTGCTAATATGGATTTTTCATAGTAGAGTCGATTATTGAATAGTGCTCGAGATCAGCATACAATTATTTTAAATCAAATTACCTTCTCCACATAAATCTGCACTAAAGATAAAAACAAAGAAAATGTTTAAGTTAAACTGCAACTTGAACTTACTCTTTTCAACTATTTAAGTGCAATCATGAAACACCAATTGATGAGCGTACATAAATTATATATGAATTCAAAGAATTCCTTAAATCATTCAAAAAATCTAAAAGTAACATCACTCGCTAATAACAATTTAAAATATAACAAAAGTTATTTAATCTAAGTCATCTTATAGCTTTAATCTTATCACTAATCTTTCTTGGTGTACAACAAAATTTAAAATCTTGAAACTTATTCATTTAATAAATAATTCCAAAAAAATGTCCTATGCCATTTTTTTTTTTTTTTTTAAACTGATTAAAAATAAAAGCTCAAAATAAGCTACTACCAAGTAAAAACTTAAAAAATAATCCCTTCTTTTAAAATTCCATCTTGTTCGCTTAAATGAAAGAACTTAAAAGAAATATTAAGCATCGAGTATTGTATTTCAAACCAAAAAGGAGTCTAATTTCTGAGTAGCGTAAATAGAAATTTAAAAAAAAGAATATATTTCTAAATCATTCACGCCAGTTCTCTTTCGGATTTCCTTGATTGCTATCTTGCATTTTTATGTAATATAATATATATATAATGTATGTGTATTATTCAAGAAATAAATAATTCAAAAATGTTTCATGCCAATTATTAAATTTTTCCAAACGATTAACAGTTATGTATATAGTTTATAAAAACCAAAATAAGCTACGCAACGAAATAAAAATAATTCCTTCTTTTGAAATTCCATTTTTGTTTTTTCTTTAACAGAAATATTAAACCTCAATTCTGTTTTCAATTACTGGCAATCCCATGCTTTGCCATTCTTTCTTTCTTAAAAATGATTCTCTACATCTGTCCCGGACTAAGAGGCCTAAAAGCTATAAGAAATATCAGTTTGTCCTTTTTTCTTTTAAATGAGCTTTGCGCTCAATATTTAGAAGGCACCTTCTCAAAATAATTTAATTCGAAGGAAACTTTTCAAGTTGAATATTACACGGCGGTAGTTTTGTCTATGTTTGTTCACCCCTTGGGGATCTTTTTCGAACTTAAGATAAAGTGCGATGCTTGGCTTACCAAATACATAGTGCAGTGGAATCTGGATAGAATTTTAAAATAGAAAATGGAGGATTATATTTTTGGATTCATCTTGTGAGGTTACTTGTGCCCTTAGAATTTCAATAACTGGCACCAGGCAACAGTTGAAAAGATATTTATTCTATTGGATAAACACTCTTATACATCTGCAAAACTGGAAAAGTTATTTGTAATTTATTTTAAAAAAATGGAACAGTTCAGCGGCTAGGTAAACACGCTAATATTGTTGACATTTTTGAAATGAAATCAATATTATCAGTATGAAAAAACTTTGCATTTATAATAAAAATTTTAATAATAATTATTTTTATTTATAAATTTATCCTAAAATATCAAGAATGAAAAAAAATATAAAATAATTTCAATTCGGATAATATTTTACTAAAATTTGTATATATATGAGACTACACCTCATCTTTTTTCAAGTAGTCCATTCATGGTAAAAATTGAAAAATCTTGTCCAAATTGAGCAAACCAAATTCCAAATTGAACAAACCCTTTACACTTGCTTATCGAGATACACGTGAATAGTTGTCGCAATGGTTTCCGTAAGGCCATACTGCGTTCTCTCGCCTATAGATAATAATTGCAGTTACTGGTGCTTCGTTGAATGGTTGGCAACGAGAAATTCGTTTCTTTGATAGTAAATCTAAGATATTACTGTACTGACGCTCTACCATGTCTCTGGGGGTAGATTTCTACTTTCCTTACGTTGTGTTTTATCAGTTTTCAACTCTTCTTTTCAGCATCGTCGAGGCAAGCATCTTCCGATATATATATCAAAGCTATCTATCACATTGAGTGTCAGACATTTTTCAATCTAATTGCTCTTAATATTAATTTTCAGAAAAAAAAAAAAAAAGATTGCATATATCAAATAGTATTTTAGTCTTTAAAAAAAGTACAAATTTTTTAATTGAAATCATACATAATCTTCCAGTTAACTGAAATTATCTTATTGTCATTTTCTTTTTTAGAAATTTTTAAACTGTAAATCTTTGTGTACTAATTTATAATTATATTTTTATATTAATTCATCACTTAAATAACTGTTTTTAATCTTGATTCAGTCATGTAAATATTTTAGTTTTTGTACCACTAAAATAGTTTTATCAGAGGAAAAATGTATGATCAATTTCACTATAGCCTGAATGTATAGCTTGAGATAAAATATAAATAGATGTGCAACTTATCATTCATCCTCCTATATCCAATTCATCTATTTGAAACATTATATTTTTTTGATATAAATATTATTAACCTATTCTATTTTCAGTTTTCATGACAAAAATGTATATAAAAACCGCTTGCTATCCTTTTCCATTTTCAAACAAGTAACTACATTATATCTTCTGATACGGTAGTCGCGTATTTCTTTTTCTTTCCTTTCTTTATAATGTATACGTTTCGATATCAAAAATATAGGCTTTGAACATATATTTATCATTTAATCTTTTGTTAAAATAAATGGAATTAATACAATTTGATTAAAAAGAAAAGTTCGATAAAAATACGTCACTAAAATTTAATATAAAAAATGTTTGCCACAAAAAGGTATTGGAGAAAAATAAGAAGTGGATTTAAAATAATAAATAATAATTTTTGAATAAAACTTGAGATCTGCATATACTTCATTTTTTATATCAATTTTCTTTCCTTCAATACTTAAATCTGCACTGAAAAACGTTTAACTTAAAAAAAAAAAGTAATTGTAAGAATTCATGTAAGTAATTCGAAGAAATCCTTAATCATTCGAACCTAAAAATAACCCGGAAATTAACAATTTTAAATAAAATCATATACATATGATTTTCATACATATGTTAAACATATGTTAAAATCATATCATATCATAATCATAATCATTACATATTTAATCTAAGTGATTTTTTAACACAAGTCTTTTTTTTTGCAACAAAATTTAGAAATCTTAAAACATATTTCAAGAAATAAATAATTCAAACGTATTTTATGCCAATTACTTTTTTTTCCAAATGCTTAAAAAGTATATATATATATATATATATATATATATATTATAAGCTCAAATACGTACAGAATAAAAACTTTAAAATAATACCTTCTTTTGAAATTCCATCTTGTTAGCTTTAAACGAAAGCACTTAACAGAAATATTAAACCTCGAATGCTGTTTCCAATTACTAGCAATCCATTCTTTGCCATTCTTTCTTTCTTAAAATGATTCTTTACATCTGTCCCTGTCCTGATTAAGACCCCCTAAAGCTACAAGAAATATCAGTTTGTCCTTTTCTCTTTCAAATGGGCTTTTCGCTCAATATTTAGAAGCACCTTCTCAAAATAATTTTATTCGAACGAAACTTTCCGAGGTTGAATATTACGGCGGTAGTTTTGTCTATGTTTATTCTCCTTTGGGGCTCTTTTCGAACTTACGATAAAAGTGCGATGCTTGGCTTACCAAATACATAGTGCAATGGAATATCTGGATAGAATTTCAAAATAGAATATGGAGGAACATATTTTTAGTTTATCTTCTAAGTTCCTTGTGTCCTTCAATTTCAATAACTGAAACCGGGCAACAGTTGAAAAGATATTTATTCTATTGGATAAACACTTTATACATCTGCAAAACTGGAAAAATTATTTGCGATTTATTTTTAAAAAATGAAACAATTCAGCAGATAGATACACTGCTCATACAAATAATGATAAATGAATGAATGCTCATATATGTATCAGTTTTGCATTTCATACTAAAATATCAAGAACTAAAAAAATGCATAAGAATTTCAATTTGGATAATATTTTATTAAAATTTGAAAATTTGTATACGTAGGACAACACCACGCCATTTTTAAATACTCCATTCATGGTAAAAAGCGGGCCAAATCATGTGTTAAATTTTCAAATTTCTATCTACAGTTGAAACTCGCAAATATACATTTTCACAAATACTGACATTTTTGTTTTTACATTTTCGTTACTATTAACCTTTAAAAAGCTTTCTATGATAAGTTTTATTTGCTTAATAAAAAATTATCAATAGAAATATTCTATTGGATAAACACTCTTATACATCTGCAAAACTGGAAAAGTTATTTGTATTGTGTTTTTAAAAAATGGAACAGTTCAGCAGTTACATAAACACGCTATTGTTGACACTTTGAAATAAAATCAATATTATCAGTATGAAAAATTTTTGAATTTCATATTAAAATATTAAAAACTAAGAAAAATTTAAGCGAATTTCAATTTGGATAATATTTGATTAAAATTTGAAAATTTATATACTTAAGACAACATCTGATCTTTTCATATAATCCATTCATGATAAGAAATGCCAAATAATATCTTAAATTTCCATGTTTAAGCTTATGATGAAGAATTCCATGAAGCTTACAAAGATGTACTTTGACAAATTCTGGTATTTTTAAAATTGTTACTGATAATCTTTAAAAGCTTTCTATCATAAGTTTTATTTCCTTCACAAAAGATATTCTTCCTGTCCCATATTTTAAACCAAAAATTAGTCGATATTTTTAATAAGCTTGCTGAGCAGCTTAAATTCTAAAAAAAAGGAAGAATGTTTTTAAATCATTCTTTGTCAGTTCTCTTTGAATTTCTGCCATGTTGTATCATTTATATAATCATTATATATATACTGGTGTTTGGATTTTAAATAATTTTTAGTTATGGTCCTAATAACTAAAAAGTTTGAAAAATTGTTGACAGACTGAAATGGAATTTTGTAAATTGTTGCAATACAAAAAAAAGTAGTTGCCACACAATAATTATCGTACACATATATGATCATATTCAGAGTTATAATCGCAGACGATCTAAAAGAACATATCGAACTATTTACCATACCATCGAACATATATTTACAGACTATATTTCGAACAGACTGACTACCATATCATTTATACCACTCTCTCAAAGTCAATTAATATCAAATATTAGGCGGTTTTCCTTTGACAGTCAGTCCTAGTTTTTTACACCAACGTTGTTTTAATCTATGGGTGATTCTGGGAGTTATAAAACGAGTTTCGTTTCCCATCCTACAGCTTCATAAACTGTCCCTATAGTGTTTAATCTAGAAACCTCTGAATGCTGATGAATGCTTTCATTTCCCAAAAATTCACCGACAAGAAGATGTTTCGTCTATGAAACTCAAATTAGTATCTGACAAATTAAAAATTATGTTTAATGAGTTCTCTTGCACTTTTTAGTGAGCAGAAAACAGCAAACTATTTGAAAACAGGCCTCTCTTATTATAGCCTTTTGAAAGTAGTAATCCTTGAAACTTGTGTCCTTGTGAAGGGATAAGATCTCAAGTTAGTTAAGAAGCTATAACATTCTCGTTACACGTCACTGTAATAAACAAATTTCATTCTTTATCGACTATTGATTCTCTTGAATAACTTGAATAGATTTTTCTCAACTACTCCACTAATCTAAAAGTATTTCTGTGAACTGGACATTACACTGTGCGTTGCATATAAGTCTTTAACAGTCTGTATTTTTGATCATCCGGCATCTAATATCCTCCCACGATTTCATTCTTAAAATAAAGAATTAAATTCCTTTTAACTGTTTACTTTTCTTTTTTTAATAAATGTTGCAAATAATAAAGAAAAAAAAAAACGAAATTCGTCTATGCATACTATACGTACATAGCCCACACGACACTAAAAGACATGAAGAGTTCTTTGGAAGGATTTTTTTTTTTTTTTTTTTTTTTTTTTGCATTTCATTCAGTACTTTTCAAGAAAATTGACAAAATATTCCCTTTCTTTTAAATTTTAAAATCATTATATATATGAACTAAATTTGTTACATAATTTTAGTAATTTCCTTTCAAGACTGCTAATTTCTTGCCATCACTCTTTGTAAAAAATGATGGTAAAGATTTCATTCTGTTATACAATCAAAGTCTTAAAAAAAATTTATAATAGAAATAGTTTTTATAAAGATATTAATCTCTTTTTATAGAAAAACAGTAATTACTACTTAGAAAATCGTATTAAAAAACTATTTTGGTATTTTAATAAACAATAACATAAAAGGATGACTATTGTTACCTGACGTGATCTTGTGTAGCGATTTTATTGTAGTATTTCAACTGATATCATTTAATTTTCTGAAATAAATTTAATGCATTTTATATATATTATTGATAATAAATTTATCTTATTTAAAAAAATTATTAATTATAAATTTTTATTTGAATAACATTTATAAATTGCTCTTTTTCACATCTTGTTTTTAATTATGGGGCCTGATGGCTGAGTGATTAGCGTTCGGTGCCACAGGTTTCGGGTTTGAGTCTTGACGATGCCATGTATGTTTGTAATAGTTCGGAATCCACTTTAAGCTGTAAGTCCCAGTCTAACATGCCTGTAAAGCATTGAGCATAGGGCTGACAACCCTAACTTGTAAAAATAAAACAGAGAAACTGTCTAAATATCTGATAGTAGGCAGACAGCTTTGGCCCACCATGGGATTGTTGCGTTAATGAAGTTTTTAGTTATAATGGATTTATAAAAATACATTTCAAAAAATTACATTTTTCTATTCTACTTTTAAGGGATTGTAGTAGTTTAGTGATGTTGGGTTTTCTGTATGAGAATGGTTAGAGAATGCCTAATGGAAAATGAATGGCAAAAGTTTGAAGTGACACTGAATGAAAAGATCCCATGTCTATATGATTTGAGACGATAAATCCGCAAGGCAGAAAAATCTTTCTTTTGAGTTCGAAAGAGAGGAGAAATAGATGAATTTATGTCTTCGTATAGTTATTTCAAATTGTATTGACACAATGTAAGTGATTTGTTGTTATTCTGTTACTAATCCCCCTGGTGCAGAAAAACCTATGCCAGGTCAATATGCTCCGTCGCAGGCGACTGGTCGAATGCTGAGTGTAATATGCAGATTCACTTTAGAGAGAAACCACGAGGGCTGAAAACTGACAAAACCTCAAGACAACGCTCTACGATCATATTAGACAAGGACCTACGGTTTAAAATGGATTCTGAACCCCTACAAACATCCATGGCACCTACCGGAACTCGAACCCAAACCTGTGGCACCTAGCGCCAGGCACTCGACCATTCAGACCCGTTATTTGTGGCTCATGTGTATTCTGGGAAATGCTGAATTAGTTACATATCTACTATTTCAATGTCGAACTATCACTGATCATCATTTGAAAAATCCAATATCTTATCAAAAGAACCTAATCTTTAATCTCGAAAGATAATCTAATAATCAATCTCAAAAAAAAATAATAATTGAACTTATTTCTGTATAAAAGATATTCTGAATTACATATGGAAGGTTTTTTTTTTTTTAATTCATCACTCATATTTCAGCAAACTTTAGTACAATTGAATTGAAAATGGAGAATATAAAAATGTGAAGAAAAGGCATTATAAATAACAAAAAAAAAATTTAATAAAAACATATTTTTAAATTTGATGTCAAAGAATAGACCAGCGGGTGAAATGTCATTTTGTTAAAATATTTCATGAAATATGTAGCTTTGATATAATGAAATGCTTACAAATGCTTTCTCCTAAAATACAGTTGAGGAAATTTAAGGTCAAAATCATAAATATTTTATTTACAGCCAAATCTATAACACTGAACAGATTTTTTCAATCTGACCCAGAAAGTATATATATATTCAATTCAATCAACTCACTCTAAAGTTGATATTTATTCGATTTCTGAAATTTGTTTTTATTACGCAACTATTTTATACAAAAATGTGTGAAATAAATATGTATTTCTATTCAATAAATATGTATTTATTTCTAAATATGTATTTTTGCAATTTTTAAAAATTGCTGTAGAGATTCAATTATTTTTTTGTCTTTGTAATTTAAAATACACTTATCAGAATTTTAAATTTAATGTATGGTGTGGCTATTATTCTTTAATTTGTTTTTATGTATTCAAATTTTTAAAAAGAGTACTTTCTACTTACATATAAATCCTTTATTTCATTGGGAAGCCTATAGTTGTTTATTAAAATATTACAGATTTATTAAAACTAAGTAATATAAAAAAAAAAATTAAGTCAATTCCTACTTTTTTTTTCACTATATTGCAGAAAGTCCTTTATAAATAATTTTTTTATTCATTTTTTAAAAATTTATCTGGCGCCATCTATTGGTAGATATATACAACTTAAATTTAAAAAAAAATTAATGAATTAAATTTAATTACTGAATTAATATTTGAAAAAACTGTATAAGCGTCAAGTGTCATTAACGTCAAGCGTCAAAAAAAAATTATTTGAACTTGAGTGAATGAATAAAAAGTATTTTATTAACGATTGAAAATTTGAACAAGGTAATATATAGGAAGAGTGTGAACTAATAGAAGGAATTAAAAATATTTTTTAAATTTTTCAATATTTGCATGTTTTCATAGATTGCCAATGGAATAATGTTGAAAGAATGTTCTTCTTCTTAACAGTAGAAGTTAAGAATTTAATTTATTAGAAATTGATAATACACAAAAAATGAATATAGGTCGCAACATTTATTATCAAAATCTATGATTAAATTAAATACTAAATTAAAATTATTATTCATCTTTATTTTGAGTGTTCAGATAGTTTTCAACAATGTAATATGATCTTTAATGTCCAATACTTTTAACAAACAAAATTCAACGATAATTTTCTCGTTTCTTTCTGCAAGGAATGGTTATATGGTGCTTGAAACTCGTTTTATGGAATTATTCTTTTTCAAAATTCGGAATAATGTAAATTTGGGAACTTCAATGGTGTGAGCTACAAATTTTTATGAGCCTCTTCTGCTAAGATAAATATGTCTTAAGTTTTTAAAGTTTTCTCCATAAGCTTTGCATTTACATCCACAAATTTGTTTTTCAAAGAATCAATATTAGCATAATATTCACCTTGACAATTCTGAAGCACGTTTCCAAATTCTTGACATGGTCATTCTGTTGCACTTAAATTGTTTTACAACTAACATAATTGCACTTTTCTGCAGCTTTTCGTTTTTAATGTAAATTACAGATAGATTTTAAGTAATTTTTAAACTCTTGAGTGACTGATATTAAGAATCGTTTTAAAAATTACCTTTTAATTAACATGTGTTAGTGTAAATGTAATTTGTGAAGCATACTTTTATAATTTATTTTCTCTTTGATTCAAATGATTCAGGCTTAAAATTTATTTTTCTTCCTAAATTTATCTCAAAAAAAAAATACGAAATCTAGAATATATATATATATATAATTATTATTATTATTTTTTTTTTTTTTTTTGCCAATCATTTAATTTATTTTCTTTTAATTTCGTGCTTTTTGAAAGTATTTTATATTAACACCTTAATATAAAACATATAAATATATATGAAATACATGTGCATTAATAAAAAAATACAAACAGACGTATATATTAAATTTTATTTCACACTAATTAACATATATAATATCCTTTACAGTAAAATTTACTTAATGTGTTTATTATTTAGAAATATTAGATTTTTTTTTTATGACATCAATTTTTTTTTTTATGAAGGAAAGATAATTAACTACTATTTTAATTTTGAGGCAATATATCCTCCTCGAATTTTAATTCATCAAAGCATTTTTAAAGGTTGTCAATATCTTTTCTGATATATATATTAAAATAAAAGAACATCAAAGTTTTTCTCCTTTTTATAATTTCATAATAAAAATTGATTCATCTTTAGAGGGTGATAGCTTTTGTATTAGACAGTTAATGTCTCGTGACCATTTAGATGCATGTCATGCACTAGTGAATTAAAACTATTTGTAAATAATATTACGCAAACATTTAATCTAATGGCTCATCGGCCAAATAAGTGTTAATTTGAAATCCTAACTTTTATTATTATTTTTTTTTTTTCATTTTTATTTCGTTTACTGATATTATATATTTTAATTTTGAAAAGTTTGACAATTTTCTAAGAGCACATATTAGTGATTTAGCTATAGAAATAGGTATTCGTAGTCACTGGCGTTTATGCATTCCATAAAACATCGTTTCCTGCTATTGATATACGATGATTTAATTCCATAAACATTGCTATATTCATACCTTTGTTATCATTACTCAAAAACAGAAGTACTTTAAACTTCTTTTAACGAGAATTCAATTATTCAATATAATTCTAAACTTCCTTTTTTCAGAAATAATATTTACACTCAAATTTCTAAAATAGTTCTTATATACCACGCTAGTATTTTAAGCAACTAAATTAATATTATAAAATCGAAGAAATGGTGGTTTATCGCCATAACTTTGAAATCGGACTCCTTAAAATAATTCATATTAAATTTTGTTTACCATCTATTTTCGAATATAAGTCACTCCGTGGGTAACCAGAGAATGCGTTTTTACACCAAAAAATTTACCGAAATTCAAAACCCCTATATAAGCCGAAATGAAAAAAAGTCCTGCAACGTTCTTTATATAGTAGCATTCTATTATTATTTCTGGTATACGTTTTGGTACTTTTCTATTAGATGAGTAAGTAAATTTTACCAAATTCAGAGTTTTCGTTATGACAAAGACGCAGAAAAACAGCATTATAAACAATTTCAATTTAAAAAATTCATTTTTATAAACGAATAACTCCTTTTATTTAAAATTTGTTATTTTTATGAACTTAAGAAATATAAACCAAAGAAATAAAAAACGTGATTTATTTGGCGATATTTGGCAATATTTCACTTGCACACGGCTAACATAAAAGTGCCTATGTTTTTTGCGAGATTAGTGGATTCATATATAAGCCGACCCCCGTAAATTAGCATTAAAAAGTTATAAAGGAAAAATTACATACATTAAAAGTAGTTAAAAGTTAAATATTTTTGATCTTCTTGTAAAATAACATAATAAATGTTAAGATTCAAATATATTCAAAAGTCTATGGCTGTTTACATGCAAAAAAAACTGACATAAATTTTTTTACTACTTCTTTTTATATGTCAATGGATAATTAGAAACAAAAACTTAAAATGTCATAATATTAAAAAAAAATTAAATTAAAATAGATTACATAACTCAGCAAATACGTAGCTGAGCGTAGAATATTTAAAGCCTCCTTAATTGAATTTATTTCATACATAAATGATGTATAAACATTCTATTTTAGGAAAGTCATTTACTCTCATTCCTAAATCTGCCGGTAAAAAAAATTATGTTCTTTGACTAGTTGCCCTTTAGCAACGTTTGACACTGACACTTACCCGATTAGGAATACAATTTTCTTTTTACTTTTAGAAGAAAACGACAAAATGGAATCGTTGAGTGTGTGCACAAAATATTTGGAGAACTTTAGCACTCAATAAAAAGATTAAAATTCTAAAAAGGAAATTTGCTTTTTCATTAATTTGGCAAACACACTTTTTTTATCATTTACTTACTATCATTAAACAAATATAAATGCACAAAACTGCGTTTTACATATCATGCATGTCGGTGTGTTTGAATGGAGAAAAAAAGTAGATCGCTCAAAGAATATTTCAGAATCGAATTTATTCATTTTTTTTTCCGTGTTGCCTCAAAATCTTTTATCATTAATTGAGCTTGAGTTTTATTTAATTTTACTACACGATCAGAAATACTTCAGGTAAGGTTATATTTTTTTTACAATTTTTATAGGAGGAAACTCTTGTTTCTCAGATAAAAATGTCGTGATATTAACCAAACAAACGTGTTTTGAGTTTTTTTATAGTTAAAAATTGTATTATATAGTAATAATTGTATTATACTGTTAAATGTTGTAAAAAAACTTAATTGTTTAAATAACTGTCCATAGATTATTTTTATTTTTACATAAACGCTTTCCTAAAGAAAAATTAAAGGTATTTCCACTCTGTGGCTGTATTGTAAATTTATTTTAAGATGCTATTCGAAAACTTTATCAAAAACCTCAATATTATAAAAATATTATAAAACATCTTATATAAAAATTATATACTAAATTTACATTTTTAAT
Organism: Caerostris extrusa; assembly: GCA_021605095.1. Taxonomy (NCBI): domain Eukaryota; kingdom Metazoa; phylum Arthropoda; class Arachnida; order Araneae; family Araneidae; genus Caerostris; species Caerostris extrusa. The sequence goes on along the minus strand of BPLR01010570.1, from coordinate 3,730 downwards.
TAACGATTCGCATTATCTTGCAAAAACACTATGCACGATATTGTAGTATATATTTTTCACTCTTATAAATAAATATATCTTTAAAGATTTTAGAATACTTTTAAAGTTACATATAATTGAAAAACAATATTTTGTAATTAAGATTTTTGTTTTCAATTATTAAAGTGCACATACAATTTTTATCTTGCAAAACCAATATGCAAGATATATTTTTCTTAAAAATAAATATATTTTTGACTATTTCAAAATACATTTAAATGACATATAATTTAAACAAAATGTTTTAAGAAAGATTTTTTTTTTCATTTGTTAAAAGTACGCATACATTTTTTTAGAATACAAAAAATTATCCATGTATAAATTTAATTAACATTCTTTTTATTAATTTCGACAAAAATTGCTTTTAATTCTTACAATAAGCATGCATCCATTAAAAAAGATTGATAGAAAAAAATTAATCACACAGCAAGAGCACACGTCAGAATCCATAGTGAAGAAAGAAGAATGTTTCATTTAAATAAAAGATTCTGAAAAGGCATAAAAATAAAAATGTTAAATTACCATAAAGCATATTACATATAAGGATCAATCAACTAATAAGGGAGATGTGTCAAATAAGGCTGAACAATACCAACTTTTTCAATGAGCATAAAAAGTGCTTACATGTTTGACATGATTTATGACTAAACATTTCATTCCCCAGTATCTATAACACTTTAGACTTCAAAATAATGATTTATAGAGCTCTGGTGAGATGGATAACCTCCCCCACTAAAGAGTGTTGCTCACTCGCAAAGACATAACACCATCTTAAAAAAAAAAAAAAAAATTCTTATCTTCTACCTCTTTTGGAGCCTCCATAATAGTTGAGAAGTTTTCGTGAACAGGGACTAAATTAGATAAAAACATTTTGATTATCGTCAACATCTATTAGTCTTCTCAATACTGAAAAGCACTTTTAAACTACTTTAATCCATGCTAGCAACACAGAAAAATCACTTCGGTTTAGAATAAATAAATCGTAAATCATTAAAAAAAACATTATTGAATTAAGAATAATTTATAAATGATAACTATTATATGCTAAATTAATTTTTACAAATAAACAATTCTAATACCGTAGAATTTTAAATAATAAAACTGAATGGTTGTATCGAAAAAACAGAGTTTTCAAATTTTTAAAGAGTTAAATTTGCATATATTTAATGCATTGCTCATTGCACTTTTAATTTTAAATGATTGCAAGTTGAGCTAGATGTCATTTTGCACAGAAATTAAATCTTCGTGTGACGCACAAAAACTATTTAAAAAATAATAATTAATTTGATTTAAATTACACTTTATTAGATTTTTAAAAATAAATTAATTTGCTAGGCAGAAAAAATCACAACAATAATGAAAATGATAAAACGTTAAAGACAAACGCAAATGCGTTCCCAGTTAACAATTCTAAGAAAAACTATTAATCTTTAAAAAAAACATTAGGAAACTATAATGCAATGTTCTTTTTACTTTTTTGTCTTTTGGTTATGTAGGCTGAGAATCAGTTCCTTAATTTTTTTAAGAAAGGAAAGGGGTCCTTTTTCATATATTAGCTCTTGTAATCTAAATAAAAGAAATGTATTTTAAATTGAACATAATAATTTAGTGACACGCTTTTGTAACATTTTAAAAATCTATGCAAAGGACATAGATAATCCAAATGTCAATAATTTATTTTCAAGAAAGTTATTGGAATCTATAATGACCATATATACAAATAATACAATCACATTAAAAATACATACTGGTATACATCATAATAGTTTAAACAATTCACATAAAAGATATTATGGTTGGTAATAGAATAAATTGGTTGACCTTTTTGTTCATTTTTTTCTAGTACATTTTTTTTACTTATATGTTTGACATATTTTTAGAAATGTAATACAACTAGTAAATAATGATCAGCAATTCCCCAACCGTATTTTAAAAATTCCAACTTTTTATATGATTATAAATAATGGTTTCCTTTATTTGATTCTGCCAAGACGAATTCATTCCTAATAAAATTATTATAAGCAAATACTTTTCAAAAATAAAATAATCACATATTGAAAATTTTGTTGAAAATGATTTGTTATTAAGTTACAATACTGATTGTCATAACAAAAGAATGTAAGCCAAAAAATCACTTCAATCTATATGATTGCTTTAACTATGTTTATCAAATGTCAGCTTTTAATTTACTCTACATTTAGTAAAAAAGAAACAGGTATAGATGATTATATAGATGATAACAAAAAAAGTAATGGAAAATAATAACAGGTTTATCCAAGTAAGCCTAGCAATATGAGTGAATTGCTATTGTAAAATATTAAGCTTTAAATGAAAAAAATTGTTTTATTGTTTATGGTGAAGATTTTAACAAAGAAAACGAAACTGAAAATATTATTAACTTAAGATACTCGTTTAATATATAAATTTATATATACTAAAAATACTTCCTTGTAAAGCGTCATTTCAAACTTAGAAATCGAGGGCACTAAAACATAATTTAAGACTACAAAAACGCATTGTTGAAACGGTGATGTTAATTTTGTAGCCACGTGTACTTTTTTTCTTTCAGACATTAATGTTTACGTAAAAGCATTTATTAATTAACAAGGTCCTTTTAAAGCCGTTGTCTTTAATGAAAATTAAATGCACCTTAAATAAAAAACACGTTACAGGAGATCATAATTATTTTTAAGACAAGCTATTTATGCAAACAGTGATTATCAATACTTTAAAATGGAGTTTAAATTAAAATTCAGGGATTTTTAAAAAACGTAACTATATTTCATATGATTTTACGTTATAATTAAATTTTTTTAACTACAGATAAGTTATTTTTTTTTTAATCACGTACAATCATCTCGTGCACCAAACAATTAAAATAAGAAGCATTCAAGAGTAGGAAATGTTCCAAAAAATTTTATATAGAATACATATAAAATGTTTTTATACGAAGATATAAAATGGGGTGAAAAAAAAATAAATAAAAATTTCAGTCGTATGGACTGTTATATAGGCTACCCATAAAATTTGGGATTGAGTGTAATAACAAAGCGCATAGCAGCAATCTTAAGAAAAAAACACTTTAGAATTCCAAACGAATTTCTTTTCTTGAAAAATTCTCCTATTCACTTTGAAAAATTGTCTGTGCTTTCTTCAGACAATCTTTAAACCTATTTTACATAATTTTCTTCTGAATTCATTTTTTACTGAATTATTTAATACCACTAATTATTTTTTAAATAAATATTATGTATGAAAATGCATGAAAGAGATTTTGAAAAATTTTATTTCAATGAAAATCTCCAGAATTGATGATAATGATCAAAGACACGGAGAAACCCACCCAGAACAATACTTATATATTTTATAGTGTAATTGAGAGATCATATTTATAGAAAAGAAGAAAAGTAGCTTATAAAAGCTAGCATATACAAATTTTAAACTAAAAAAAAATCAAAATTGAAGTATTTTTATTGCAGAAATCTTTTCCTCCTTGGTCCATATACCATTACTGGTATATACCTTCATCAAAATCCGTTTAGCAGACATTCTAGAGGGTCTGAAAGGGATTCTTTTTATACTAACCACCATTTGCTTCAGTTCTTTCACCCACCATAGATGATTTGCGATCACTACAATTGTTGGATCGTTGATGATGAGGATTCGCAGTGTCTTTAATAATAAATCTAAG
>BPLR01010569.1:0-54746 GCA_021605095.1 Caerostris extrusa | reverse complement strand
TTAAAGTGATTCCGAACCACTACAAACATCCATCGCACCGCCGGAAGTCGAACCCGATACCTGTGGTACCGAGTGCCAGAGCGTCCAGCCAGTCGGCCATCAGGCCATCCCCCATATTATATCTACCGTTTCACAATTGAATCTGCAAGTGTAACGAGATAATAGTAAACAAATAGTAAATTGCAAAGTTTGGAACCATTTCAGTACTTGGATTTACATTACAGAGAGAATAAAATACGTATTTACAACAACAGTGAAGGATGAAATAATAAAAAACTTGAGTGAGAAAATTTTAAATTGAAGTAGATCGAGGTGACCAGAAATCGCGTTAGGTATAATTTCAGGTAAACAACTTTGTAAATACAGGCAATGCTGAATGAAATAACTACTGCTCACAAGTGAATTTCATATTTCGACGGAAAACAGCAGCTTTTCTTTTAAACCACTAAACCTCATGAAACAACTCTTAATGAATTTTAAATTTAGATTTTGAGTTTTCGTTTTTCACTCCATGTATTTTCACCCCCCCTCAAAAAAAAAAAAAAAAATCGACTCGACTATATCAGGGATGGGCAAACTACGGTCCGCAGGAGGGTTCTATCCGCCCGCGGATAGAATTTTAATTTGCCGGTCCGAAGCAAATTAAAAGAAACATATATATTATGTATCAATCTCCTTTTCTACTTTTATTAAATATTTTTTTTCTTCCTTTTTTTTCAAAGGACGGATGATCTTTTACTTTCTCTATTTTTTTGTTCTACAAAACATAAATCGACGGAAAATAGCAAGCACAGACAGCTTTCAATCTGTAAACTCTTAAAAGCAATGAAGTCATATTTGCAGGTTGAATTAATTGAGTTGAAATCTAACAATCATCTCCAGCAGTTGTTTCTAAATATGCCAGAGTTTTTCAAATCATTATCTAAAAGTAAGTTTCCCGATTTTAATATGTCACGCCAAAAAATCAGTGCTATGTTTGCTTCATCTTATATATGTGAACAAGTGTTTTCAACTATGAACCTTAGAAAGAGTTATTTAAGAAGTAGACTGACAGATCAGCATTGAGCCTCGTTCCTTAGAATCGGTCCATCTCACTTCCGAACCTCCCCTATAAGGAACTTCTAGAAATGAAATCGCAATTTCATTTCCCTCTCGTCATTAACATATTTAAATTGTAATACTTGTATAGTGTTTTTTAAAATTTTAGAAAAATTTATCTTGGCCCGCCATTTTTTTTTTTTTTTTCTTTCGATTTTTGGCCCGCGACCGAAAAACGTTTGCCCATCCCTGGACTATAGAGACTATCCAACAAGCTTGCAAATGCATACATGTAATAGAGAATCAAAAGAGTTGCACATGCACAACAATCATGCAATGCATAAGACATGACACTTTTGGCTGCAAATTATATACAGAAAAAAAAAAAAAAGAACACGGGAAAAAGAAAAGGTTTAAAAAAAAAACACCTAAACACACAGGGAGAGAGGGGTTGAACACTTAAGGTATCAGTTAGGCGCTATCAGAAGTCGAATATATTATCGAACCACGTCTTTTTTATTCTTCTTCACGGCCGAGAAGAACCGATTGGGCCACTAGGTCGTTTTTAAATCAGCACTATCTGAAATGGCCCTCGAGTGGACGTGTTCCTGCTAGGGATGGGGAATAGAAAAGGAGGGCGATTTTAAAACACCGATAAGTGTGCTCTCTCTGTTGTTATTCCATAGTGGGCAGGGTGAGGCCCGACCCCAAAACAACAACAAACATGCAACAAGGCAACAGCAGATAAAAGCGAAGGAATTTCGGTAAACAGTGGTTTGAAGGCGCCCGTCAAAAAAATAAAAAAGAAGGTTCGACGTTATCTTTGGGAGTGAAAGGCGAACCGAAGCAGTGTTTGACCGTGAAAACGGATGGCCCGCAAACCTACTTCTACCGGATGATGAGATCGGCAGCGGGAGAGAAGGGAGTCGACGAGGGGGGGGGGGAATTCCCTCGTCCGTGGTAAACAAAAACAACCACGTCTGTCATTTTTTGAAAGGGGGATTAGAAGATCGCCCCTTTCTAAGAATGAAATAAGCACGGCACAATCCACGGAAAATAAAAACAAAACCGAATTAAAAAATGCTGAAAATTCCGGCAAATTTCAACTTATCATATGTGAACATTCGAGAACGGGTGAATAAACCCCAGGCATATGCCAATGTTTAATAATAATGCACGAGACATATATAAAGCAATTGATTGGAATACTACATGAATATAGCAATGTTAAATTCATTCTTCGTGAAGTTCTTGATTTAAAGAACTTCACGAAGAATGAATTATTCAGGAATCTCTAAAAGAATATACAAAACTAAGATTAATTAAGTGTAAAAGTAAGATAAAAGTAGTCGCGAATGAAGTATTACAAATACAATAAAAAAGCACTCTACAGCTCAACAGGCACGGGAAAATGCCAAAAGTGATAAATGGGAAACTTCCAAAAGAAGGAATGGATCAACGCACCACGAGTACTCGTGGCCATAGGAAACACAAATGTGCTACAAAACCGTTCAAACAAAAGCCAAATTCTCCAGAAAATTCTTTAAGATTAATGTTATTCATGAATCATTTCAAGAGTTCAGGGGCCAAAACTACCCTTTTCTGCCAAAATTTACAATGGAGTTTATTTGCTTAGCCCTCTTTTTCGGATAACGTCACGGACCCCTAATCAGGACAACATCCTGTTCATACATGATAATTAATATATAAATGCATATAGCTAGAACAATAACGAATTGTTAAATACTTCTAGAAGCGCATGCCCATTCTAAGATGCAACGAACACCTCACATTTATGACCTGTTGTCATACGCAGGTGCAGTGGAATTTGTCCATGAGACAAATTCCACTTAAAAATGTTTTTATTTGTTATTATTTATTAATATAAATAGATACAAATATCTTTTATATAAATTCGGCATTCAATATTAATATTCTGTCTTTTAAAACTATTTTGGTGTGTCTGTTGTCTCTTTTACGATATAAATTGAAGGGGCAACTCTCCCGCCCCTCTCTCAAAAATGAAATAAAAAACACGGCACAATCCACGTACCAAATGACGAAAAATAAAAGCAGAAACAATTAAAACTAAACACTATACAACTGACTATACTATATAGTCAGTTTTATAGTGTTTAGTTAGTGTAAATTCATACAACTGACTATAGCATATACTTATAGTGACTAAACACTATGCAACTGCATAACATTTATTCTGGATGATTCTGATAGAACTTGGCTAAAATTTCTGTACTGACTCGTGCTTCGTAGATCATCCAGTCGCTATGAAACTACGGTAAAAAGCTATGAAAGCGCATTATGCCTTGGATATTATTATTCATTTCAATAGAGTTAAAAGTCGCCTGATAAATTGACGTGTGTGAACGGATTTCAGTTTATTTTTTTCCCTTGATGTTAAAATGAGTTGAATAGCACTTGGAAATAATTGTGTGTGAATTTAATAATAAATAAAAAAAATGCTGAAATCTGCTCGGCAAATTTCAACTTACCATGTGTGAACATTCGAGAACGGATGAATAAACTCAGGAATATGCCAATGTTTAATAATAATGCACGAGATATATGAAGCAATTGTGATTGGAATACTACAAGAATGGTCAAATTCAAATAGCCACACGAATATGGCAATGTTGAATAAATCAAGAACTTCATGGAGAATGACTTGTTTAAGAATCTCTAAAAAGAATATACGGAAGTAAGATAAATGACGTTTGCAAATGAAGAATGAAGTATTCTAAATTCTACAAGAAACGTTATCACATACAATACCCAAAAGAATATATCAAAGTTTCAATATTCTAGGCATAAATGAAGAATGAAGTATTAAATTCTACAAGAATCACTATCACATTCAATAGCCAAAGAATATATCAAAGTTTGGAAATTCTAATCGTAAATGAAGAATGAAGTATTCCAAATATAATAAGCACTATACAGCTCCATAAGCACCGGAAAATGTCAAAAGTGATAAATATGAAACTTCAAAAAGAAGGAATTGATCAACGCAGTACGAGTACTTATGGCCATTGAATATATAAATATTTAAAATCCCAAGCCAAAACATGAAAAGTGCTTCAAAACCATAACTTCAATCAAAAGCCAAAATCTCTAGAAAATTCCATAAGACTAGCGTTATTCACGAATCATTTCAAGAGTTAAGGGACCCATAATTTGCAATGGAATTTTATTTGCTTGGCCCTCTTTTTCGGATAACGTCAGGGACGTTGTGGCTAACCAGGACAACATCATGTTCCCACATGATAATAATTAATATGTAAATGCATATAGCTAGAACAATAGCTTCAATACTATAGCTAGAACTGTAGAATATATATATATGAAGAGAGAGAGAGAGAGAAGAGAGATAAGAACAATAACAAACTGTTAAACACTTCTAGACGCGCAAGCCCATTCTAAGACGCAACAACGAACACCCTAAATTTATGACCTGTTGTCATATGCAGGTGCAGTGGTAGGGTCCAACAGACAATATCCGCTTAAAAATATTTTTTTATTTGTTTTTAAATATTAATATATAGATACAAATATTTTTTTTTTTATATACATTCGACATTAAATATTAATATCCTGACTTTTAAAAATTATTTTGGAGTGTCCGTTCTCTCTTTTACGATATAAAAAAAAAAGTTTATTTAGTCATAGATATCAACGACTACTGCTCTAAATGAATGAAAATTAAAGGTGAATATATATACATTGAACTGAATATATATGTATATATTCAGTTCAATGGAGCTTTCCAGACATCTCTATTTACAAACTTTTAAAACTCGGATGGGTGAACTCTTCACGTTGCAGGAAAACAAATGGTAAAAAGATAATGCACAGGAGGTGGAACTGTTGTTGAAACAATGCTAAGTCAAATTCATTTTTTTACACACTGTAGAACGCACTACAGCTTACATACAATAAGCATTATACTTTCGTTTAAAATTGAACACACGTTATTCGATTTCAATAACAACAAAGATTCTTTTCTGTATTTTTTTATTTTTCTAAATCGAACTGTCCATTTTTGTTTGTCCTTATCCTTTTTTGGATGTATATAAGTATTTACTGAAATCCAATTAAGTTACTGCAACTACAATCCATTTGTCTTTCAAAATTTATAATTCAAGCTCTTTTTTTTTTTTTAAAGGAATTGTTATTTTATAACTCGCACATCGATTATGCTTTAGAACAGGGGTGGCCAACTCAAATGATCTTGCGGGTCACTTTGGAAATGCGTCATAACTCTGCGTGCCGCATATAAAAATTATATACCACCCAGTGTAGATTGTATGAGACCCACTTTTTTTTTTTTTTTAATGAAAAATTTAAACATAATGAATTATCATTCTTACATGTAAACATAGATAATATAATAAAAATGATACTAAAAAGTATCATTTAAAAAAAGTATTGCGTAGTAAAAGTATTTGACTAGTGCAATACGCGTTTCTCCACTACGCTTTTTGCAAATTGATGCGCGCGCAGAATATAATTGAATTATTCTGAGAAACTCCTAACTGTAAGCCTCATAAACAAAACAGACCATATCTGTCCTATATTCGCAAGAATATTATTTTAAATTCAAAGTTCATTTTTCCTCATCAAGTCGACGGTTAATCTTTGAATACAGGGATGCACACATAATGAATGTATTTTTAAATACGTTGGTTTTCACTACTTTGGCCATTATAAAATAAGTACATTTTGCAAAAGTATGATACATCTCACGGCCGAAAAAAAAAAAAAAGCAATATTCAAGGAAGGTCGCATGGGGCCCGCGGGGTGGCCACCCTTACTTTAGAAAGTAGCAGGCCAACTCTTTTTGTTTTTGTTGAACTTTCTATAGATTCGACTCTACACACGCGTCCATGTTATTAAACGACCACCGTGGATAGAGACGAGGGCGAAAGAACAGCAACCCGAAGTAAACAAGGGGGAAGGAGGGGGTCCTTGCTTCGCTTGGACGGTAAACAATGAGGAATTCCCACAATAACATCTGGGACTGTAATTTCTGAAGGGGAGCATTCAAAATAGCGTCCATTTATAAACGGATGTTGCATTTCATATATATAAGTTTCAATGCAGAATGTATTGTTTAAACACAAAAATCCTTTCTGATTCGAGTCCTGTATTGCTACTTTTTTTTTTTTTTCCCACGTCCGCAACACTGTTATTATAAATTGAGATCATAATTAAAAAAAAAAAAAGATATACACATATGAATACCGCACGGAAGAGTGCAACTGCGGTCATGTGTTTTGGAATTCAAAAATGGCAAGTTATCGGGTTTGTTTTTTTTTTTTCACTGGAAAATTTTCTTTTAGTTTTTCGATATTTTTTTTTTTTTTTTTTTTTTTTTTTTTTTGTATTCTCAAAAGAAATTGTTCGCTTATTTCTACATTTATGTGAAATATCCCCCACCTTTTTTTTTTTTAATATTTTTTTTTTTTTTTTTATCATTCTTTCAATATGCGACTTGCACCACCTTTAATCTATAACTTTATTTTTAAATAGCAATATAGATTTCATTAAAATTTTTACTTAAAAATGAAAAAATTTTAAGGTATGCTGTGTTTATCTTTGCTTCAGATAAGGTGGCAAGAAGGTTTTTTTTTTTTTTTTTTTTTTTTTTTAAATTTAATACTACTATCACAAAACAATACGGCCGGGAATTAATTAAACATCATTGAAGGCAGGAAATTTCAAACTACTCACTGAAAAAAAAAAAAAAAAAAAAAAAAAAAGGGGGCGGCACTTTTGATCTTTGGAATGATTTACAGTAATTAACAACGAGATTGAATCGAAGTGAACATTTCCGCAATTTACAACTGTCATGGCCTGGTGGCTAGTGCTCTGGCGTTCGGTACCACAGGTATCGGAATCCACTTTAAACCATAGATCCCTGTCTAATAGGATCGCATAGCGTTGTAGGAGTAGTGTTACTCGCGTTCGTAGCCTATCTTCAAGCTACACGTGCTCCACTGGGTTAGTGCTCAATGAGTCACAGCGGTGCAGCCCTTGCTTATACATAAAGATTAACTGTCTCTGCATTGCCAGCTGCATTACAACAACTGACATAAAAGCAATTCTTCTTGGATCTTTCTTCCCTTTTACTGCGGCAAAAATAAATTCCACATTTTGAAGGGGGAGGAGATACGCAGTGCTTTCAATTTTTTTTTTTTTATGAAAGATTTATAAAATGGCTCTATACCAACTACTACAAATGAAAATCCGAAAAGATGACACGATCCTCAAAATTCCTTTGACCCAATCTCAATCTTGAGTGAATCTTAACAATCACAATGCTCCATTTCATTATTAAAAATTTTTTTAATTAATTGTTTGAGTAAAATGTGAAATTAAATAAAAATTTCAGATTCAATAAAAGTTCAAGTCGAGATTTATTCACACACACAACCCATTTTCAAGGTTATTTAAATGTTTATATCGACACACGTAGCCCTGTGACTTATCAAAATAAATATAGTAATCATTAGCTTCTCTATAACTAAATGAAAGATGCATAATTGTTTTTCATTATCACATATCTAATACTATTGAATTATTATCAGTAAAGAAAAAAATAAATAAAAGGTTATATATTCTTTTTTTCTTACAAATCTACAATATTATAAGACTCAATTATTCGCCTGAATATTATAAATGCATTACACTAGAGTGCACACCGACACACATGTTTGTTAGCAAAGCCGAGATACAGTTCGCTGATTCAAGCTTAAGAAATTAAATTTCATTTAACGAGCTGTCTGCTTTTATTGTAGTTAAAATTCATTTCTTTTCCTCCCAATTTTTGCCGAAAAAGTGCCTTTATAGTTTCAAAAATGAATACATAGGAATTCAGCTTAAGGATCGAACATATTATCGAAGAGGGTCCTGAGTAAGGTCCGTAAACTTGCATTTCAAGTTCTGTTTCTGAATTACTACTGTGTTCAAAAAGTAAGACCCATTTTCAATTCCCGGGGCTTATGGAATTTTAATTTTTTTTTTTTTTTTGTAGGTTGCTGGCACTGTCCTTGACATCTGTGGGAAATGTGACGTCACAATATTCATCGGTGTTTGAGTGACGCTTGGCTTTGGGAGACGCTCAAACTGATTTCGGCGATTTTTAAAATGTCTGAATTTCTTGAGCAAAGAACTTGCATTCAATTTCGTTTGCGGAAACTTGAATTTGCAGAAGGCATTCGGTGAGCATTCCTATATTGGAAAGAAATGTTTACAAGTGGTATAAACAGTTCAAAGAAGGCAGAGAACGCGTTGAAGACGAAGAGCTCTCAGGCCGACCTCAACCGACGAAGCTCACGTCCAAAAAATTAAAGATTTGTCGTAAAGATTTCTCAGCGTCTTTTTTCACATATAACACTCAACCACTGATGAGTGATAAGGGGAGGACCCCTAAAAGTTCTCCCCTTATCACTCACCAGTGTGAGAATGGCACATTTCAGTGGATCGCGAGGGTCACTCATATTCAACAGCAAATCTATATAAAAAGAATATTCGAAACAAATACATACCATCATAACCTAAACATTAAATAATTACCATTTTAATTTCAGGAAAATTTCTAAAAACGAAAGAAAATCTATTTTTAGTATCCGAAAAACGTTTACAAATGATTTATTAGTGAATACAAAATAGTAAAAATATAGATTAAATAGTAATTGCGAAATCACAAATCTGAATAAAAATTTAAAAAGTTTTTTTAATTAAAAAATAACTAAAAATTTTTTATGAGTTTTAATTACACACCATTAAATAATAAATAGAAAACGAATGGAGCTTCTAAATATTTTATAATTGTTCTTACGGAATATAAAAACACACACAATTTTTATCAATTAGTTATTAACAATGAACGTTACTATTAAATAAAAACTAAGTTTAAGAATGAAGAATTATATAATTTCAACTCTATAATGATTTTATATAAACTTTTTTTAAGAATTAAAATCTTATTATACTCCTATTTGTTAGTCATAAAAAAAACTAATTCCATAAAACTTCCAAAATCGTACAAAATAACTAGTTATTGCGAATAAATCATTTTTGTCACCTGCTTTAAATATCAATAGTTTTTAATTTAGTTCGAAAAGTAAAAACGCTTTTTCGCCTCTTTCCACAGTTGCAAAATACGAATAGAACACGTAGCGCCATCTCTATTTGAAAATAGGCATCATGATAAAAGAAAGTTACACTACACAATACTTAATTCAAGTTTCAATAAATACCAAAAAGTAATTTGTTTTCACTTTAAAAGAATACTTTTTAAATAGAAGAATTCTGAAATCTGATTTAAGGAACATATTTTTACCTTAAATTCAATTAAATTTTTGAAATCACATGCCTACATAAAACAAATATAAAAATTACCTTTTTAATGTTTTAGTATTTGGAAGAAAAAAACAACACTCTTTTTCCTTTAATATTCATAATGGAACTTTAGCATAAAAACAATCAAAAATTCAAATTCTCTATTAAAAAAAGTTTAAAATATCTAAAGATTCAATATGATTTGCTTTCTAAAAAATTTAAAAATTAAATCTTATCTAAGAACATAAGTTTTTAGATGTATATAAATCACTAACAAATTATTTAAAAATGTAATGCTGAAAGATTTTATGAAAATAGCTTGAAATATTTAGTCCTTTTTATGTTATTTTTACCATGACTGGATGTTAACAAACTTTTGATATTTCCTTATGATTTAAAAGGTCTGTTTTTTTTAAATGAGTATTTGAACTTAAGAAATTTGAAAATTATATAAATTTTGTACAACATGCTTAAGTATCCAAAACTACTTTATTTTTATTTGTGAAAATTTACCTCCACACTATATTTCAGCATAACTCTCTAGGTTTTAGATTTTATGTGTTTCTTTCATCCTTATCATGATTAAATAGCAAGTTTTATGCAATCAACAATTTTTATTTTTTATACTTAAATTTTGTATTTTCCATATAAAATGGACGATGTTACTGTATCAACCGATTAATCAAGATCATAAATTTCTTCCAAAATTTATAACTGTAAAGTATCTTTCTTATGAGATAATATGAGTTTAAAAACTCAATAAATGGCGTGAGCCATACAATCAATGCACAATTGGAGCCTTAAAAAATGTAACTCAGAATAACTTTTGTAATCAGAATCATTCATTTAAACCAGATGTTATAAAAATTTATAAATGAAAATATATTCACATAAAGATACGAAAAATATTGACTTGATAAATTGTTGTTCCGCATTTTATTTCATAAAACTAGAAGCTTGGACAATAACAAAAAGCCTAATTTCTTTTAAATCTATCAAATATTCAAATTGTAATTTTGAAAATGAAAATGAATATTATGTTAATTTTCATGAATGTTTATTTTAAACCTTTTTAGATCAGGTGCATTACACTTGGTGTAACCAATTAATTATTATAAATTGCCTAATACTAGCTAGGTCTTAAAATTTTAACAATTATCACCATTTTAATTTACTAGCTAAATTTCTGCATCAATATTTCAATCATTTGCATTCTCAGCATTAAATATCATTAAATAAGAAACGCTGACACATCATCAACTGTTGTCATCGTTACCATTACCTTCAATGAAAAATGCCTCGTAAGTTTTCTTGGAAGTAAACATGAAGAAATTCATGCATTCAAGTCAATTCCACAATAATGCTTGATACCAAAAAGTAGTTAAACATAAGTTTATTATTTTAGTTAGGCCTGATGGCCGAGTGACTAGCACTCTGTGTCATAGGTTTAGGATTTGAGTCCCAGCGGTGCCATGGATGTTTGTAGTCTGAAGTTTGTAGTTTGATGTTTGTAGTTTGGAATCCACTGTCGTCAGTCGAAAGTTGTGATCCCAGTCTGATAAGACTGTAGATTGGATTGACAGCCCTACCCCATAAAAAGTCAACATCACGAGCCAGATTAGACTTCTACTTACAGATGCTCCATCAAGGCAGAAGCTGCCCCTCCCCTCCTCCCTCCTTCCATGAGACCACATGGATTCTTGGACTTGGTCTAAATGTTGTTGTTCAACAAGTGAGATAAGAAACAAACATTATTTTAGAAAGTTAAGCAAAGACCAGGAATTAATCCTACAACTTTTTTTTTCTCAAAAAACAATTGCAGCCTAGTGCTTGCCAATGTTGAAAACAATTGTTTTGCAATTGTTTACGATATGAAATTTAAAGTTCTAATTTTTAATGCTAATATTAGTAATAGATATTTGCATGATTTATTGCAGACATTCAGTATATGATATTTTGCAAAAATTTTAGAATATAATCAACTACATTATAACAATAAATATATTTTGACTAAATAATAAAAAATATTGACTTTCAAAAGTGAAAGTCAATAAATTTTCATTTTTATTAAACAAAAGGAAATTTAACTTACCCATCAAATGTAGAACTTGTACACTCAGCAACAAGATCCCTGTTGCCCTTCATATTTAAATATTCTTCACAATTATCACAACCATCATACTCAAATTGATCAGCAGACTAAAAATACATAATTGTAATTAAAACAAACATAAATACACATTTTCTAATTATTAAAGACTAATCTAAATTTTCAAGAATAATTTTTAGCAACAATTTTTACTGCTACTTGCTAATTTTTAATTTTTACTGCTAATTCTTTATAAAGGAGGGTAATTTAATGAAATTTTCAGACCACTTTAGAAACCATTTCATGAGAAAATATTAATTCAATATAAAAAGAAGTGTGCATTTATACCTAAAAAGGCAAGCAGAATTTTGAATATATATATACAGTAGAACCTCTTTAAGTCGCACTTCGATAAGTCGAAAACCTCCACAACTCGAAAAGATTTTTGTTCCCTTCCCTTCAAGCTCCCAAACCTCCATTACTTGAAATTTTATTTCCATTACCCTCTATATGTCGAAATAATTACTCAATTTCAACAAGCCATTTTGGTATATATTTTCTCTCCTTCACTCGAAAAAAAAAATTGGACCTCTGTATCCTGAAGATTAGCAATTTTGATTTTAAAACCTTTTTCCGGTCATTTGAAATTAAACCAAAAAACCGATCATTTGAAATTATTTCGGAATTATTTTGATTTTTATTGTAGTGCATAACATAACTTTTAAGTTGCAAATAAACATGTTTATTACCTGTATGTTTCTTGTCCTTTCAACTTTTTATTTATTTTACCTCTCTACTCAAAATAAGTTAAAAAAGAATCTAAACCTCTACAAGTTGAATATTTCCTTACAAAATCCGCGTAAGTCGAAAAACTCGAATATTTGGCGGCTCCCCTAGGAGTTCGACTTACAGAGGTTCTACTGTATAACCAAATAAAATTATTTATCTTGCTTCAAAATATTAAGATTATTCAATTATGGCATACAGAATGCATTTGTTGATTTAAGTTAACTTTAAAGTAGAAAATAACGTGGAAAAATATACAAATGAAGATTTTAGGTTACATCTATAAATGCCTAAGTTGCTACTTTTAAAATTTAGCAAATTTAAGTTTACAAATTCTTCATCTCGATTTTGACACATATTATAATGTAATTCATTTGAGTAAAAATTGCAGATTTGAATAAAGGTTAATACATAAAAAAATTCACTTTTTTTCCTGTCCTACCTAATTTAAAGAAAAATTCCACAAGCTTCTTTTATTAGTTTTGGGAGGCACTAACTTACTTTTAGTTGTGATTTATATTCTAATTTTTTGTGAATCAATAAATAAAATATTTTAGAACAAATATCATGATATCAAAGCCATGTGAACAGATCATATTTTTTATCTACTACTGTATGCAAAATTTATTGATTTTAATTGATTGATTTTTATTTTTAAATTGCACAAAATTGGAATTTGTAATGTGAAGATTCATTAAATGTTTTCAATGCATTTATTATAATTTAAATAACTTGATTCAAATTATTAATGTTGATAAAAAATGGTTTTTTAATGTTAAAAATCAGATAATGCCATAGTTTTAAAAAAAATAAACAACCCGAGTGTTTATCAAATACTTAACATTAAATTTTATAAAGTACTAAGTTAAACAATTAAAAATAAAAAAAATATTAAAATCCAGAATAAAAAATTCAAAATAAAATATAATATAAGACTGGATATTAACATACTGTAAGGAGCAACAACACATACTTCATATAAATTTCTACAATTCATAAGGCAAATTAACATTTGTTTAAAATAATTCTTCTACCAAGGATATTAAAATGATTATGCAGGAGATAATAATACATTTCTATTAGCAAGAAAAACATTAATTTAAATAAATTATTACCTTTATCATCGAACATAGCAAACAAGCACGCAAATTTCTCAAATCCTTCGGTATACTTTCCAATGACATTTTAAACACTTTTATTTACTTTAGCACTTTTCGAATTATGAGTAATTTTAATGATCAAGTATTAAAATAGAAGTTAATTCGATATTTTGAATGAAACAATTTCTATCAAACAAAACAGCTTGCATAAAACGAATCACAGACTCTCGTCAGAACACTTCAATACACAAAATTTCATTTCATTTCATTTGCACGAGTTGTTAGAGATAATATATATGTTGGCTTTACCACTTTTACACTTTTATTGTAGTTTTAATAAATTTTTCTTTTATTTCTATTTATTTTAAAATATTAAAATATTATTGAATATTTTAAAGGAAATAGATCATCTATAGGGCTAAAATATTATTGCTGTTTTCATAAATTGGTTAAAAAAGACATTCTTCACAGAATAGTTTTCTCTTCTAAATAAAAGAGTAAGCTTTGACTGTAACTCTTAGTTCAAAAGGTTAATATGAATATAAAAGTTTGTTTACTGTAATGTTGACGTAGTGTTTGTCAGCAAAAATATAAAAAGTAAATTTATTAATTAGTTTTGATTTATTACTGTTTTACAGTGCTATTTTTTATTAATGCATTATAACATCTTTAAAATAATTCTGTAATAGTTGTGTAATAATTTTCCTTAAATTATCAATTTATTTTCCGGCTTTACATTTTCATATTATTTTGTTTTAAAAAACAAAGATTACATTTATTTGCAAAAAAAATTATTTAAATCTTTTTTTTTTTTAATTAAAGATTGAATGTTTTTCCATGTTTTGACCGGTGAAATGTTCTAGTATTGTTACGACGCGTTATCTAAAACAATGTTGCGGTAAAATATTAAGCAAATATTACCTTTTATATCTACGGTCCTATTTATAACATATTTTGTATTTTTACTCATTTTACATAGTATATTTAGAATAATAGTATGAAAAATTATAGTGTGTAAATTGAGTAAAAATACAAGTAATAAAAATAATAGTGTGGCTTTTTATCAATTCAAATTGCTGCATTTTTATGTTATTTATATCGCAGTATACGTATAATTTCGTAAAATGTATGAATTATTAGGCATTTTTTATCAAATCTTATTTATTTTATGATCCTTTTTAACAAAATTATAGACCATATGTCATGTACAATTTTTAATTGCTTTTTATTTAATTTTATAAATTAAGATAATTTTAATTTTGTACTTCAAAGAATTAAGTTTGTGTTTTAATTTTTGTTTCAAATATGTTACAAATTATTTTAGATGAGTTCTGAAAATCCATTAGCTTTGAAGGATGAATGGGAAGCATTAGATACTGAATTTAAGGATCTTGAAGTAAGACTCACTTATTATTTTTAATTTTTGGAAATCTTGTTTATAGTTTTATTTACATTTAATTTATAATGAAATGAAAACAATATTGATAATTCTAGGAATTAATCTTATATTATAGTTTTTATAACCTTAAATAAGAGAAGTAATTTTCTTATTTTGTTTACGTAATCATAAGAAATGATTTGCTAAATATAAAATTTAAAGCAGAAAGAAATTTTTAAATCAGAAATTCACTAAATTATATAAAATATGCAATAGATCTTCAGTATAAAATGCATTCATTCCCATTTCTTTATCTTTTTCTTATTTAGGTCAGCTGAATAACTTTATAAAACTCATTAAAAGCCTCATTCATTATGAAAAAATTGAATTAAATTTTTATAAAACAAAATCTTGCTTACAAATTTTTTATGTGGAAATTCTTTGTCAGTGTTATATATACGTTGCAGGTTCATCAGAAACAGTTTTCTAAGACTGTAGATGAATTAAGTAAATGTCAGAACCTATGCACAAAATCTGTTATTCATCAATGGTATCGTTTGAATCAAATATCAGAAGCATTAAGCAAGTGAGTAAGATTTATTATTTAAAGTCTCCAATGGTCACACAATAATTCCTATCATATTCCCTTTTTTTGATATTAAAATAATTATTCATCAAATTATAAAAAATTACAAAAACACATCAAATCCTCCACTTTAAAATATATGAATTTAAAATTATGTGAATTGTAAGAAAAATAATTTAAGAAACTGCCAATTGAATTCGTACAAAAACATCGATTGCATTTTTTCTAAAGATTGTGATCATTTGTTATATTTAAATTATTATTATTATTTTTTTTTTTTTTTACTTCAACTTTAAACTAACATAGTAATTTATACTTGAAAGCATTTACCATAGTGTACAAAAATGTATTCCAAGTTAGGTAATTTTTGGTCACCAGGATAAATACTGGTCAGATTATTTTGCAGAATCATTAATTCATTTCCTATTTATTTAAACCTTCAAATCATAAAAAAGTGTCATAGATAATTGTTAAATCTTAAATCTGAGTATTTTCAAATGCAGTCAAACTGAGCCAGAAAAATATTTTATTAGAAGAGACGCCAATAATGTAATTCTAAAAATACAAGCAATAGTGTAACATCAGTTCTATAGATAAAGATCTATTGGGGGAAATCAAATAAGTTCGCAACATAGAACTTTTTGTAAAGTAGTGCACATGCAATAGTGTAAATGTGTAATATCTGTAAAGTTGGGAGACATTCTTTTTCAATTTTGTCATTAATCAAAGAAAGACAGGACAGAAAACATAGATATTCAGTATATATTCTATGGACCACTAAATTGAAAAAACAATATTGATTCATTCATAATAAATGATGGTGAAACAAATAATAGTTTGTAGTGTTTGTGTTACATTTCTTTTTTTTTTAATAGCAATTTAAAGGATTTTTTTCTCTGAAAAGGAGGATTTTCATATTGTGCGATCAAGTAAATATATATTTTTTACACTTATCCCATGACCTTCAGGCAATTTTTGGCCATTAAGATAAAGCAATTTACTTAAATGTTTTAATGCACTCTTTTTTTTTTTTTTTTTTTTTCCAATATTATATTTTTCTATTTGCATAAAAAAGGAATATTGACTTGTTATTCTGATATTGAGATAACTCCTAATTACTTAAAAATTAAAATAATTTAAATTGAGAACACATTTATATTGATGGGAATATCTTTTTGTATCTATTTGAAAACATTAATAATTATTACAGAGAAGTCAACTGCTATGTATTTTTAAAGTTACTAAAGAAAATTAAAAATTTTGAATTATAAATAGTTTTATAAATTGTGTAAAAACTAATACTTCTATGAAATGTTTTTAAAGAAAAGCTGATTTTGTCTAATATATTTGCAACTTTGCACAATTAAAAAAAAAAATCCTTTAATTCTAGAAAAATATTGAAGGATCCATTTTTCCAATCCATCCAAAAAATCCTATTTTCATGGAAAATAGAATATTATATTGAATTTTTTTTTATTAATAAATCATATTCAATAGTTTTTAGAAAGGTTGCAAAAAGAATTTTAAAAAATTAAAAAAGGAAAACTGCAAATAATTTGCAAAGAAGAAATTGATGTTAGTAATAGCAAAAATAAGATATACTTCTGGTCTGGATCAAGGAGTCTTGGGAAATGTATTTTTTATCTTTGGCCAAAATTTATGAAAAGCAAAGAATTATGAAAGTTTAAAAGTTTTATATATATATATGAATATATAAAATACAAAAATTAAAGTAATTTGAGATATTGCATTGACATAAAAAGGAAAATTTTAAATATTATAAAATTTCAAAGGACTAAAGCCTTTTGATGAAAAATGTTAGTTCTATGCTTAATGTTAATGGAACTATATAATTAATGCAAAATTTGGTCAGGCTTCAGCATGTTTTGGATTATTTAATTTTTGAAATATTTGTATTCCTTATGAGATTTTTAAAAAATTACTTAAAAAAAAAAAAATACAAATGATGAAATGTTGTGAATTAGAGGTAGAAAACACATGAAAAAACTTGAGTAAAGAAGCATTCTTAGATAATATTTTTATACAAATTTGGTTTTGTTGATAAAAAAAAAAATTTATATACACAGTTTAAAAAAAAAATACACATTATGCAGTGACCTATAATCTAATCATGAAATTCTATATATATTTTGCATGTGATCTGCAAGTTATAGGCAGGAAATTATAGTTTGAATGGATTGTAAAAGTTCCAGCTAATGAATATCTTTTTCATTTTTTGTAAAAAAAAAAACACACATAAAGATTTTGTTCAATTTATTGATATTAGTTTTTTCATGCCTATTATTTTTATTAGTTTTTTAAGTTTATTTATTTGTGTTATTATAATTAAACTGAAATTAAAGTGAAATAATCATTTATGGTTTTTACTTAGATGTACTCAAGCACCAAAGAAGAAAAAGTGTTAATGGAATCTCTTACACGAGAAATTGATTTGCGGAAAGTTCAGTTGGAAGATATTCAATCTGTTTTGCCAAGGAATAATGGGTATATTTAATAAATAAACACATTTTTAATTTCTTAAAATATTCTTTTTTAAAATTTTATTAAATTTTTTATAAGCCTTTTAAAAGACATAATTTAAAAAAAAAATTAAATGTATAAATTAGTTTAACATTCAGAAATTAAGATAATTTAGAATCTTTATTAGGTATTGATTAAAATAATAATCTTTTTTGTCTTAAATGCTTATTAAAATTTCTTTATTTTAATTTTTAAAATATACTTTTAATTTTTTATGAGTTTAAACTGAAATATATATCTCCAATTTATTAAAATTAGTTATTTCTTTTCTTTTTTTAATTCAATTACTTGTCAATTCAAATCATTTATGAATGTTTTTTTTTTTTTCAGAATGTATTTACAAATAATTCTAGGAAGTGTTAATGTGACAATTATGAATAAAGAAGATAGGTAAGTAATTGGGAGGAAGCTTGTATTATTTAACCACATAATAAAAACAACAACTTTAACAGAAGAAAAAAAAATCTATTAACCCACTTTTTTTCATTCAAAAAAATTTTACATTAAGGGTAAATTTACATAGGTATATAAATTTCTGAGGCCTTTTTTCTATGTGGAATAACACTAATCAAGCTAGCAAAAGCAAATCAACAGTTTGAGTTAATAATAACAAAGATTAGGAATAACAAGTATTAATTATTTCCTTTAAATCCATTATTTGTCTATTACAAATTTAACTGTTACTCTGCCCAACTCATGGCAATACTTGCCGCTGGTGAGCATTAGGGCTGAGGATCAATCGGCTGGCGGCTTTGCTGTTGACACTGTTTCAAAAAACGAAGAGACTCTATGGCAATTTTGATGTTCAGCATTTTGCCTCGTTAGTCGGATTACTTAGGGCGAGTTTTCCAGGTTTTCTCCCATGAGATACACAAATGTGGGGTAGTTCCCCCTAAAAGTCCTCCTAGAAGGCACTACTGTCCTTCTTCTGCATCACAAAGCCAAGCCGGACTATCTACGGGTGCTCCATCACAACAGATGCTGCCCCCACCTTCCCTTCTTCCATGAGACAACACAGGTTCTTGGTCTTTGTTTAGATATTGCCATCTACCAAGTGAGATAAGAAAAAAAAAAAAACAAACAGAACTGCTACTCTTGTCAGTTTAATGTCTATTACAGTAATAACATTTTTTATGCTTAATTTGTGCTGCATAATTCTTGATATTAAAATATCTAATCAAGTTCGAATAACCAGTTTTCTCTTCCTCATTCTAGTTATTGTTCCATATTTTGTAAACATGTATATTTTATTTTAAAACCTGAGTTTTACTATTAACTTCAAATATGTCATATCTTTTGACTATTCCTATTTTAGTTTATAGACTATCCCTATTTAGTTGCATGTTATTTTATTAGTACATTTCATTTATAAATTTCAATATTTGCATTTAAGTTTTTTTTTTTTTTTTTTTTTTTTTTTTTTTGTCTAGCTTTTAAAACTTATATTTTGTAATTAAAAAAAAAATAAAGCAACACATGTATAAAAGTGTATCAGTATATGTTATTAAGATGTGTATCAAAAATATGTTATTGAAGTTTATAAATAAAAAAAGGTCAATTTCTTAGATTTAAAAAAAAAATTTGTTTGTAAAAGTACAAATATTATGTAAAAAAAAAAAAAAAATCATGCATTATTTTAATGCTAAAATATGCAAAATATTTTTACACTACTTTATTATAATTTTTGTAAACAAGCTTGTTGTATTTTTTGCAGTATGAAATATAAAGAAGAATATGAGCGTTTCAAACTTACAGTCACTGTAATAATACTTATATTGTCAGCTCAAAGCATCCTATTCTCATACAGGTAACATATCAACAAAGCTAATTTTCACTGAATTAAAATACATTCTTAATGTTTCATAGTTAAAATTATTATTAATTTTTTTTTTTATAATTTGTTTGCAGGGTTCTGGATGCTTTGTTACATTTCTTGTTAGTGTGGTATTATTGCACCTTGACCATAAGAGAAAGCATATTGGTAGTTAATGGATCTAGGTAATTGCCTCATATTCATTGATCATCATTCTCTATTACCCATTTAACCTATTTAAAATATCATTTTTCTTTCAGTAAGAATATAAATATATTGAGATATGCAAAACTAGTGTAATCTAATTTATATTAATAATGAATGGGATTTATATTTTTACTTAACAAACTTAAATGGATACTCATTACTTTTCATTAGATTGCAATTGTTAATTTTTTTTTTGGTTGTATATTTTACATTTAATTTATTTATTTAATAAATATATATATATATATATTATAAATATTTTCTGTCATAGAATAAAGGGTTGGTGGAGAATAAATCATTTTATTACCACAATTCAAGCTGGAGTCATTATAGTTTGGTAAGTTAAATTAAAAGGTAATATATATGTATGCACTAAAACGTATTGATGCATGTAAATATATTTATTAGTTTTAAAATTATGCCAATGAGGATACTTTCTTTTTTTTCTTTCTCCCATGGCTGCATTTTTTATTGAATTTTGCATAATGTTATAATTTTTTTTTTTATTATAAAATCTGCAAGTTGGATTTATCAAATATGTGACATAATTGGTAATTGAAACTACTTATTTTAATTTATGGGAATCCAGCAAGAAGAAAATCACAAAACTTTCTGAAATCATGATAACTTATAGATTTTAAAATAAATAAAAGGGAATATTAGGAAACATATTAGAAACTAATGATATAATAGAAGAAGAAAAATTTTCAGTGAAATTGCAGAAAGAATTCACCAGTCAAAATTTTCTTGAAGCTAGTATAAGTTACAAATATTGGAAAAAAAAAAAAATGTTTGTCAGAAAGTTTATTTATTCAATTATGTGTTTATTTATACAGTATTTCTTTTATGTTGAAATCTATAGTCAATAGGAACTATATAAGACACTTTTTTTTCTTCTGAATTTTCTCACTACTTTTATCTTTAATTTTAAAATCATAAGTTTATTTAATTTGTTAAAAATACAAAAAAGTGCCATCAAATTTGAACTTGAGCAAAATATAGTATCGTTATCGTATGTATAGAATAAAAATAGTGAAAACCTTTCTTCCATCTTGTTTATATTTTTAAATTAATAACATGCATATTACAGATTTTTAATATACTTTGAAATGGAATTTGTTAATCCTTTAAAATATGAATTTTTTTTTTCATGCTTATTTATTATGTAATTGAATATTCTTAGGCCTGATGGTTTGATGTATGATCTGTTTCGCAGACAATTCACTTTATATACTTGTTATACAAGTAAGTTATTTCAATAGCTTTAATTAATAAAATTGTTTTATCTGAACTTTTTTTTATCTTGTTGAGGTTATGAGTATATTTGGAGTGACTTATTGCTCTTAAAAGATAAATTTAAATGAATCAAAATTCTAATGTAAATAAGGTTAACTGTAATTAATTAGATTATTTAATAGGAGCCAAAGGAAATGGCCAGGAATTAAAATTGAACAATTTTTAATAATCTGAGTTACAGTTGAATATAATATATTATACTTGTAGCAATTATTATAATAGTGAATGAAATTTTGGAATTAATGACTTATAAAACCATTTTTCATTTCTCAACAATTAAAAAAAAAAAAAAAAAACGAATTGAAAGTTTATATTTTTTAGATAACATATTCTTATGCTAGAAATTTTACATTTAAAAAAGAATGATACAATATTATATAAAGAATTCATGTATTGAAATACAACAAAATAATAATTTTATATTTGGTACTTTTATCACTTGATGAAATATGTATAAAATTGAGTAATTTTGAAATTTTTTTAAAACATAAATTCTATTTTGATATTTATTTTAAAATATAATTTTTTTTATTTGCATGTGCTAAGTATATTTTTTTCTTTTTAGGTATTCTTCAATTCCTTCAATTTAAATACCAACAGGGTTGTTTATACAGGTTAAGAGCACTTGGTGAAAGACATAAAATGGACATTACAATAGGCAAGTTTTTTATGTTCAGTGTACATTAGAAATTTTTAACATTTTTAAAAAATTTCCTTTGAAAGATTCTCAAATTTTGTTTTATAAAAATTTATTTCAATGAACTGTTATGATTAAAAAGAAATATATTTTTATCTTATGTCATTAATTAATGTAAATAAGATTAAATTAATTATTTCTGAAAATATAAAAACTATATTAGTTATGATTAATATTATATACAAATATAAATAAAATGAAAATTGCAAATATGTTTTTAGAAATTATTTATTGAGTAAAGAAGAATGCATTTTTTCCTACATCACCTCTTCATGCTCACATTTATCAGGTTCAGTTTTATTTTTATAAAATTTCTTCTGGTTAGCTATGCAAATTGTGCTCTATTCCTTAGGTTAGGACCAAGGATGTTAAAGCTGACAGAGTACCAAGGGTCAAAGATTCGCACCTCCATTTCCATAACTCTTATGAAAATTTTCCAAAAGTTTTGGAAATTTTTTTGAAGTTTATAAGCATATAATAAATCTAAATAAAAATATTGAGCCTGTACTCTTAAATGTTTATCAAATCAAAAAGTCCTGAATCGACCTTAAGCCATAGGTCCTGGTCTCATAGGACCATAGAGCATCACAGAGCCCAATCAGAGTTCTTCTCACCCACATCATTCCCAGACTGTAAAGGGGCAACTCAGCTCTAGGCACAGTGATGTGGTGTGGTGTGGTGTGGTGTGGTGTGGTGTAGTAGTAAATTCTAATGTGGAAAAAG
This sequence comes from Caerostris extrusa, assembly GCA_021605095.1. NCBI lineage: Eukaryota > Metazoa > Arthropoda > Arachnida > Araneae > Araneidae > Caerostris > Caerostris extrusa. The sequence continues at coordinate 32,131 of BPLR01010569.1, read as the reverse complement.
AGTTTTTGATCTCATTTGAATTTTCTATTACACGCTTTTGCTTGCGGCTTGATCTAATAATTAGTCTTAGATGAACCCCTCTGCATCCAGAGTTCTTGGACTTTTTTTATAGGTTATGTGGTTCTGTTTATTTACATGATGTTTTCTAGGACAGGAGTAATTTCCTTGAATGATGCAAGGATTTTAATGTGCCTTTGCACTTGTGTTGTTTGAAAAGTGAGTTTCTACCCACATTTGGGACTATTTCATCCACAGTCAGTTAGAGATTTTCTTTTTATAATACTTCATCAGCTGAGTTGTTGACAAGTATCATTGATCAGCCCTGTTTAATCTTGCCACTTATTCTATATGTACATTCATGCGGAGAGAATCAGGGACCTCCTAAAATGAGACCACTGTGGCAGCGTAAATTTAGTGGCATGGGCAAGTATTATGCTAGATGGGTGCACTTGTCTTTGTCAGGTGATCAGTGAGGTATAGGGATGAAATCTAGGAATCTACATATTTCAGAAGTACCATTACCCCTGATTTTATTTTTATGTAACCCAACATGTATCTGCCTGACAAATTTCTGGTCAGATTGGAATCTCTTAGAAAGGCAACAGCCTTGCTGGAGGATTATTTCCAACTTTTCTAGTGACTAATAAATTATGTGACTTCCAGAATAAATTAATATTGTAGGAATTACATGGGTGCTTTGTACGACATTTTTAAACTAACTCTGCGTTTCGGAATGAAACTAGTGAAAAATTATAACGATTGATATCGAGCACCCCACGCTTTTAGAACAGTGACATTCATTTTCTCATCAGTCATTTTATTCTTATGTTAACAATTATTTTTTACTTTTAGATTAACTCTAAAAGCGTGTTTTTTAGTTTTTTTAAACTTTTAATTTACTGTGTTTGATATTGCTTGTTTTTGAACGTCAGAAATTGAGAAGTCTTATGCCCTATCATGCATGTGTACCAACTATTGTGCAATTATTGTTTTTCTGTAGCAGCCTATGTCTATGCTATTTTCATTCAGTTTCTAGTTCTGGTGTTAGATGAAGTAAAGTGAAAATTCTCTTAATTTGTATGTGTGTGTGTATATATATATATATAAAAGTGTGTATGTTTCATAAACTCTTATACAGATGGACATTACTTATGCTGTTACGAACAGTATTGCCAAGTTATAGCTTATTAATGTTTCTATTAAATAAAATTATTTTATGAAATTTTGATTCTGAAATACTTGTATGAAGGAGTAATTATGAAAAGATGTATTCTTAAACACATGGAAATGAAGACGAGCTGAAGTTGGATAGCATGATAAATATAACAACTTTAAAAATATGAATATCATCAAAATACATACTGAAAAATGGTACTTTAATAAATAAGAAAAATGTTTGGATTCTCATTTACTAGAAAATTATTTTTGGATTATATTTTTAAAATACTAAATAAATTAATTAACAATGAATTTTGATTAAAGCATTAGAATTTCAAGAAATGTTATCTATTTTTAAAATTAAAATCGATACCTTTCCTAAAGGATTAGCTGTTAATTTTACGTGAATTACAATTTTTCAAATATAACTGTAAATTATATTTTTTCAAATAAAACTACACTTTAAAAAAAATCGAAGAAAATGTTTTATCTTTTATCGAAACAGGTATGTAACAGTAATTATTTCTTAATATGTTGAAAATTATAGTATATAAACTTGATTTTTATTGTATGACTCATTTTTAAAATTTCTCAATAATTAGAAGGCTTTCATTCCTGGATGTGGAGAGGCTTGAGTTTTTTATTACCATTCCTGTATTTTGGTTATGTAAGTACAAATTCTGTATAAATTGAATTTGTAATAATGTTATCACTGTTATTTATTACCAATATTACTTAAACTGCATTTAATGCATTATAGTAAAAAAAATCAAGCAACCATTTTTTTTACTAATTTTTTTTTTTTTTTTTTTTTTTTTTTTTTTTTTTTTTTTGCAAAGAAGTTGGGTAGTGTTTTGAAAACTTGTGTGAGAAATTTTTAGCCCTTTCAGATACAAAACTGAAAAAGAAACATCAATTAGTCTTCAAATCAGAAAGCTCAAGAAAAATTTTAATGAATGTTACTGAAGAAAACAGTTTAAAATTAAAAAAAAAAAAAAAAAATTATATAGATATTGTAAACAAGATGCTTGAAATAGCTGGTTTTGTATCATGAAAAATAACATTTAAAAATTTATTTCATAAAGTATCATCTTAATTTTTTCCTTAAAAATCTTTAAAGTAATACTGAAATGACAAAATGAAAATTTCACCTGAATATTACTCGTACAGAATGGAGGGATCAAAGCATGTAACAATAAAATGCTGAATAATATATTGCAGAAATATATTATCAAAATCTACAGTTTTTATTATATAAAGCAGATAATAGTAAATATATATATATAAAAAGAAATGCATTTCTTTACTTCTCATTTGCCAATCCTAATGTGATTAAGGAAATCTTAATAATAATATAAAATTAATTAAGTTATCTTTTTATAAATCAATTAATGAAAACTAAAATAAAGAAGAAAACATTCTAAAACTCCAGGCTGATAATAGTTACGCCCAAAAATAAAAGTGAAATGCATTGTTTGAATTTAGAAATACAGGATACTAATGTTCACATTACAGGATTGGTTTTTCATTAATTTAGAATTTCTTATTCATGTTGTTCTTCATTTAAAACAATTCAGATTTTTAACTATATTACATTTCTATTAGATTAGTTAACATTCCTTATTTATTAAAATATTTCGTTGATTCTGATAGTTTTAAAAAGCAGATTAATCAGTTCTACTAAATAAAATAAGCTATTGTTTAAAATATATTTATGTATACATGTTGTTGATAGCATAAATGTATTTCCCAGTAACATTTTTTAAATAATTGTTAAGAAACAAAATATTTGCTTGGATAAGGAAATACCATATAAGAAAATTTTAAAATTTTGATTTAAAATACAAATTGGATTAGACAAAAAACTAGTGTTGCATATAATTATGTAAAAAAAAAAAAAAAAAGTTTGGATCAATCTATCTATAAAATCTAGTAAAAAAAAAACCTTGTTAATTATATATAAAAAAATTTTGCATTAATTATAAATGTATTTCAATGTTTTCTTTCAGAGGTGATAACTCTAAAACGAAGACAAAACCAGTAAATAAAAAAAAAAAATAAAATTGAAGCCTAATTTAAATAGTGATATACAGCCTGAGTAAAAACTTTAAGGCCAGTAAAAATTTTAACGCTAACGCTGCTTAAATAACGCTGCAATTTTCATATTTGTCATACGTTTCTTCGAAGTCTTGGTGATCTTTGTGAAGATGGCGAAGGGTAAGAAGTTAACTGATCGTGAAAGAGGACAGATCGAAGCTTTGTCTTCAACAGGAATGAGTAGTCGTGCTATTGCGATAAAGATAGGAAGATCAAAGACTGTAGTCAACAATTTTTTAAAATTGAAAGAGAATTATGGTAAAAAGAATACTGGGAGAAGACCTAAAGCTTTGTCTTCGCGTGATGAAAGAAGAGTTTGCCAACTTGCATCTACTGGAAAGTACTCAACCAGGAAACTGATTCCGACGACAGGTTTAAAAGTTTGTCAAAAAACGATTTATAATATAATTAGAAGGTCTGGAAAGTACACTTATACAGCAAAATTGACTAAGCCTCAGTTACTGCAGAGACACAAAATAGAGCGTTTGAACTTTGGCCAGAAAGTCATGACCTGGGACAACCAATGGATAGAAATTATTTTTTCTGACGAAATAAAATGGAATTTGGATGGACCAGATGGCTGGAATTTCTACTGGCATGATATAAGAAATGAAAAAGAAATATTCTCCAAGCGCCAATTAGGTGGAGGGTTGTCATGACTTGGGGCTGTTTTTCTTACAATGGTGTGGGCTCAATTGCATTCGTTTCAGGTAGAATGAATTCACAAAGATACCAAAATGTCCTAACAAATCATCTTTTGCCAAATGCTGAATGTCTTGCTGAAGAAAATTGGAAATATCAGCAAGACAATGCACCGATCCATTCGAGTAACAGCACAAAAATTTGTTCCAAGTCAACAATGTTGAAACTGTGAAATGGCCAGCTAGATCACCTGACCTTAACCCAATCGAGAACCTTTGGGCTGACTTGCAAGAAGAGTTTATGCAAATGGGAGACATTTTACATCAACAACAGAGCTGAAATCTACTATCGAAGATGAATGGTATAAAACCGAACCCACCCTTTGTCAAAAACTCGTTTCATCCATGAAAAACAAGAATATTTGAAGTAATTCGAAATAATGGCTCCTACACAACCTTCTAAGAATTTGTAATTTTTTCTTATATGTTATTTTCTATGTTGGCCTTAAAGTTTTTACTCAGGCTCAAATATTCATCTGTGTGTTCTGTAATATTTTCTAATAATAAAATATTTGCAAATTAATTTTTCTACTTTTTTACTTTTATTTAAGCTCAATAATTATCAATCAAATGGTATTTTAATTCTTCAGTTTAAATGTTTTCATTTTCTCAAAAATGTCTACTGGCCTTAAAGTTTTTACTCAGACTGTATATACTATGCTACTTCAATATGTAATTGAAGTAGATTATTACAATTTTTCTAATATAAATAAAAATATAATTAACTGAAATATCTTTTAATTACACATTTAGGAAGTATATATATCATGTAAATAACATTTTTTAATGAGATACATGAAAAATATTAATCACACTAAAGCATAGAATTTGAAAACATGTCGAAAAGTAAACGCAGTACCAGTCACCTCTCAAATATGAAAAATTAGTTTTTAATTCTTTTCTTTAACAAATTATTTCATGATTGGTCCATAATATATATATATATATAATTATTTTTTTCTTTCAACAGGTATTCCAACTGTATAATGCATATACTTTATACAATTTAAGTAACGACGAGAAATGTGTAGAGTGGCAGGTAAATATAATACTTTTATACAGAAAAATGACAATTTTTCAGCTATATTAATTTATGTATTACTTTTTATTTAGTTTCTAATTTAAAATCAGACATTTGAAGCAAAAAAGGTTACACAATTATTTTATAATATAAGGCTGAAATATCCTGATTAAATCATATTTTTATTTGTAAAAGCATCATATTTGTCATTAAGAAGTTATTTTTAGAAATAAATGTGAAATTTTAAGATATATATCACTTATAAAAAAGTTATGTAAATTAAAAATATAATCTCTCAATTTTCATTAATCTATTTCAGGTTTGCTGTTCTGCTATAATATTTTTTGTGTTAGCCGTGGGAAACACATTTACAACATCATGTGTTCTTCATCAAAAACTTACAGAAAAAATAAATTCTATGACTTTTTCTTCCGAAACTGAAATGAATAGCAATAAATCCAAATAATTCCTACAAATTTCTTACTTTATGTACTCAAGTGATATGTATATAACCTAGGTAATTTGTTTTATAAACTGGATGTGTTTAAATTAAAAAAATATATATATTATCTTGAAAGGAATAACTCTTACATGCATTTATTTTTATATGTACATAAATAATTGTTTTTGAAAATGTCATATACCCATGTAAAGAAAAAAATACCATGTTCTGAAAAAAAAAAAAAAAAAAAAATACACACAAATTTAAAAATGAAAACTTTTTAAAATTATTTTTTACAATTTAATAAATATTGGATATCATAATAAACTCTTTATAATTATATACAAAAATAAGTCTTTTGAAAATTGAAAAATATTTTTATTGTAATATTGGAAACGGACATGTGCACAATGTTTTGCCATAGCTGTTTTTGTACTGTTCGAATGTTAAAAATTAGTGTGCATTGCTTATGTGTGAGTGCCATAGTTTACAAATAGCTTATTTCCCATATAGAAAACTATTTTTGTAAAGAATTATATATATTGTATATAAATTAGTTTATAATGTCAGTAAAAATTGGTGTTATATTAGATAGTCTGGATACAGTTATATAATTTATGTGAATTGCAATAAACTTAAAATTTATGCCCTTTAGAATATATTTTTATTTCTATTAATAATTGAATGTTCTTTTTTTCAAACTTGATATACTTCAATTTATTGGCATTCTGTAAACTTTTTCGGGTCCATTTGAAAATTTAATGATTCCTGAAATAAATTTCTGAATAAAAAAAATTGAAATTTTGTATTTTTTTTAAATTACATCAATATAAAAAAAAGTTACTTCATAATAATTTAAAATGTCATGTTTACTGTATCCAAATAAAAGGGTACACTATCTTCAAAGTTAGAGAGATGTCAGTTCAACAGAGCTTCTTTTTTCATCAAGCTGAAGTGAACTGGATGAACTCGGTAAGTAGCTAGCCTTTTCAGAAGCTAGAAAATAAATAACACCCAATATCGTTTATATGAAACAGTTCAAAACTGGTTTTTATTTATGATTTTTAAAGTATCACAGACAGCACGTTCAGCAACATACACAAGATTTGCCACACAACATAAAGGCATGTTGAATGCGCTAAAATGAATAAAAATGCTTGCTACAGACTCGAGAATAGGTTAATTTTGGTTGCTAGTGTTCACAAGAGATTTCTTGCATCATCATCAACAGGAATCGTATCTTCTGAGACAACATGAACAGGTGGATACAGTCCTGACAGACAAACAGAAGGAAAGAACATAAAACACAAACACATTTTTTCTCTTGATCACTATAATAATACAAAATTTTAATAAATACAATATAATGAGTAGCTATCCAGTATTGATATCGGTAATGCTAATTTGATTTACATTCCATTGAAAAAACAATGTAAAATTTACAATCAATCAGTCTTTTTCAATTTCCACTAATACTGCATGAAAATGAAGAATTATAAAATATCAATTCTAATCATGAAAACTTAGGGCTATCAACGAGTAGAACTAATTAAGAAAAAAATTTTATAACAAAGCAAAAAATTACTGTGAGTAGCCTGGCCCATAATTAGAACTCAGCATGCAGATTTCAAAAAGGGAAGTCCTTCAAGAGGCAATTAAAAAAAAAATAACTGCAGGTTTTTAATAAATTATCACAGAATTAAAAGCATTTTATTAAATAGAACTCAGAACATTGATTTTTACATAAACTTATAGAAAAATTTAATATATAATGATTTTTGAAATTTGTCCCTCAAAAGCAAATAACACCTGACTCGTCTAATCACAAAGTGCAGGAGGAGTGAGGTTTGAATATGTGGTTGGTATTGCTGTAGTTGCTGCTTTCAGAAATGGGACTTTATGATGATTGCAATGCATATAAAGCATCTTGCATTGACAATAAGGTTGCCTGGTGGGAGTTTTCTCCCATACAACACGAAAAAAATCCTCCCTTCATCACTTATCAGTGGGGTGTTCAATGGCATTCAAAACTAAAGTACAATGGCCACTGATGTTTTTTTTTTTTTTTTAGCATATACTGATAACAAACCAAGTTTCAGCTTTATTTAATAAGTATAGTATTTTTAATGTTTTTATGTAATTATTCATTAAAAGAACTTAATTAACTTCTGTAGTTTCGATTTTTTACATTAAATCTCAATATGCTAAAAATTTTTTACTGGTCTGTAAACTCATTTGAATTCATTAGAAATCAAGTGCAGGGATGGGTATATACCAAAGGCAACCCATTTTGAGATAGAAAAATGGACAATTGAATCCTCAGAAAGAAAAGTAAATATACAGCTTCAATGCTACATTTTTTTTAGAGTAAGTTACATTCTTAATTACCATTAAAAAATTATTAAATTATATTGGTTGGAAAAGAATTTTTAACGTATCTTGCCTTACCTTGAATTAAAAATCCTTTTTGCTTTAAAATTATTAAACCGTAGCAACTGAACAAAAATGCTTTCAATCTGCATCTAATCATAAGTGAAAGTAAATAAACAATAACTTTTCATGCAGTAAATAAGGAAAATTGCAGAATTTAAAGCAATTTTACTATGTAGCAAATATGTTTTAAAATAAAAACAAAGTGACTGTTTAATATCTTAATTATGCCTTAAGTAATCCTTTTCAAGAAATAGAATTCAAGCATTTAATTATCATAGAAAAAGATATATTGTAGTGAAAGAGCATTTTTAGGAACAGGTATGACACAAAGGGGAAAAATAACATATAAAAGTAAAGATACTACTTTTAAATGCTAATTAAGCACAATTCATTTTTTACCATTGATATCAAATAAAAAAAAAATAGCAAGATGAATTTTTTAAAGTCAATTTATGTATTATTATGGTTGAAATTACATCTTTAAAATATAACTTACTAAAAGCAAAACTTAAATGTTATATTTTATTAATTTTACTTAAAAATCTTTAATTGTAAATAGCTAATGCAATTTGAAAAATTATTTAAATTTTTGTTATTTTAATGTAATTACCACATGCAACCACTAGGTTACTAATTTAAATTTTGCCTTTATATTCACATGTTACCATGAAAAGAATTTCTTTTTACTGCACTGTTTTATTATTAAAAAAGTTAATGCAAGCTATTTTAGATTCATGCCTTGGATCTTATTAATGTGCAATAATATTAAAAAAATTTTTATTTTTATTTTATGAATATCGAATAAATATGATATATCATTATTATCAATTATAAATGTTTTGAAAATGCAGGCTTATTTTCAGAATATAATAGAAGGATATTAAAAACGTTGTAAAGTAGGAAATTTATGCGTTTATATTTAGGGACAACTAAGCTGATTGTGACTGTGTGATAGGCTATAGCTAAAATCTTTTGAGCCAAAATGTGACGCTCCGATTCCCAAGAATGAATTCAATAGTCATGTACGTTACATCAAAAGAATGACTATTAGGTTTGTATTTTTAGTATATTCATCATTTAAAACTCTTATCAAAAGATGGTTTTTTTTTTTAGGGGAGGGGATAACGCTGAAATTCTCAGAACCAGATGCATCAATTTCTCTGAAATTTTGCAATGCTATCGTACTGTTTAATATTCAAATGCTTTAATGTTTGTGAAAAAATTACCATTTCATCTAATTTACTTTCTCAGTTTACAATTTCTGTGAATCAGAATTAATGAGAATTTAAATTTGTCAATTGCTATGTCTATCATTCTGTCTAGTTCTACAAACAGGTTTATTGATCTACTATTTTGGACCATTTATTAACTTTCCAATTGTTCTTATTTTTTAAATTAAGTAGTTCTTCATCCTCATCAAAACTTCTGTTGAGATCTGCGTTCCATTGAGATTTAGAGCAGTTGGGATCTCGTTTTTCTTCTTAAAACCTCTGCCCCCCCCTCAATTTTTTAAGGGTCTCTTTTTGGAGTTTAAAACCTGTATTCTAAATGAAATTCCTCCTACATTTTTCATCACACAAGCAATAGAAAACACAAGTTAAATTTGATGCAATGCTGAACAGTTCAGTATGAGACTATTCAGCTGCCACTTTTTTAAATATTTGGAATGCATTTAATACAATAACTTTGTAGAACTTTATTTTTTTATGAAGTTGAAATTCATATTTATTTGGCATATTTGAAGTCATAAAAGCAGTGAATTTTGGTCGAAAAGTTCCGGGATTCTACGAACAAAAAACACAAACACTAAAGGAATAAACGTAAGACAAGGGAATGTGATTGAATGATAAGTACAGGAAAATGAAGCACCATGGTAGTATTTTTCCTGTCTTACATTGAGGGTTATTATTCTAAAAGGCAGCAAAGCAAACATGTTATTCATTGTTAACATTATGACATAAAAATTTAATCAAAATGAAGAAAATATAACAAAAAAAAAAAAAAAAAAAAAAAAACACTGGAAAATTAAGTAAATTTACAATAAATGATTGAATAATAATACAATAAACACAGTTTAATCTAGCAAGTTTGGACCACGGCCATGCCAAACGAGGGATTTTTCTGGATAATTGAGCATCAATATAACTTTTCTGAGGATATCAACGATAAAAATTTAAATAATTAAAACATATACATATTTAATTTTCTCTGCACATTCTGAACATAAATATTTAAGAAAATATTTCTGCACTTCAGCAATATAAAATCAAAATTAATGCATTTTAGCTGAATAATTCTGGTTTTTGATAGTAAACCCAACACAAAAAAGAAAATTAATGTTTTGCAGTAAAATTTTAAACATGTGTGAAGCTTCTCTATGGCCAGACGAAGCCCACATGAGCCAGCTTTAGCATTTACTGATTTTGCGTTGCTTCTGTGATTCATATCTTTTCTTCAAAATTCATCATGAATTATAAAAAAAAATGTGTTAGTACAGCAGATTTATGTGTTCTACACTGTACTGAAAATGATATTTTCAGTATGAAAGAATGTTAAGAATAATTGAAGATGATGAAAGTGATGATGAGTTAAGCTTATTACAATAAATACTGAGTGAAAATAAAAGCAGCAGTATCACTACCTATGACTTGTTGGTGATCAAGGCCAACAAGTGCCTGAATCGACACAAGAAAGTCGAAAGTGAAAAGCGCAATCAATGATGGATTATAGAAAGTCCTGAATCATTGAAAACTAAATTAAAGAATGCCAACTGCATTCATCATTTTTGTCTATGTCATTCGATATGCTCCTCCCCTCCTAAATCTACATTATCTGAAAAACCATATTTTTCTGCTGAAGGATTATTCTTGTAGTATAAATAACAAAGTCAACTTAGATTGCCTCCTGAGTATATATCATACTGGTTCATTTAACTCAAAACTTATATATGATTAATTACTAAGTCTATTTTATGTGCTATAAATAAGAAATTATTTCTATAATAAATTCTAAAAAAATATATTTAAAAATAGACAAAGTTATGTAAAATGCATTAACTATAATTTATCAATAAATAAAAATAATTACCAAGAATTTTTTTTTTTTTATATTTATATAGTTACAAAATAGATTATGGAATACATTAATTAAAAAATTTCATGAGAATAATAAATTCTTTAAATTACTTTATAATGACATATTAAACTAAAAAAAGTATTTGAAATTTTAAATATTTAAAAATTTCAATTAAGATATCCAAGTATATGTATGAGTAGCAATGCTCAATTTATATTACATAACAATAAACCAGCACAATTTGTTTTTAGATTGCAGTAATAATGCATAACTTAATACTTAAAAAATAAAAATTAAAACTTTGTTAAAGCATTTTGTTTCTCTTTAAGAAACATTTTTGTGAAAAGTGAAAAATATTTTATTCAATAAACTCGAATCATTTAAAAAGAAAATGATAACTTACCATGAGTGGCTAAGCTGCATTTTGTTTTATCTTTTTCTATATGTTTTGCTGTAAGGAAGAAGAAATATGCACCAATGACAAGTACTGCAGTTGGTATATATAATGCATATTGCAAACTTAAATATTCATGAATGCCTTCATTTGTAGAAGAATGGGCAATGCCATCAGAAACCTTAAAAAAAAATAATAAATAAATAAAGCTATAGTGATATTGATGAGAAATATAAAAAGTAAAAAAAAAAAAAAAAATAGTTGTTGTTAGCCTATCTGCAATCCCAAAGTTATGTATGATACAAAGCATATAATTAGCAAGTCAAACAAATAATGTTTAATTGCCTGCAAGCCAAACGCATTCTGTTCGGTTATTAGACCTTGTTTATTCAGGCAACTTATAAGCATACTATATAATTTATGCATGCATCATTAGCCTACTTAAAAGAGGATTTTCTTAATGAGTTATTATTGTCCATATGACATGTAATAAATACCACAAAAGAACCAAATGAATTGAAATTTTAACAATAGGCCACGAGACAAGGCAACATTACTGGAAGATAAGTTCCTGTGTGTATGCAAGATATTTTTGCCACTTCTTGGATGTTAAAATTGCTATATTTATGGCACAGTCTACTTCAATGGTTCAGACATAATTGTTACACAAGGGACTAGATGCATGTATTTGTTTGTGAAGGTTATCTTTGATGTTGAACAACTGCAGCTTTAAGCTGTAATGGGAATATGAAGATGTGCATCCATGATTTTGTCTCTGGAGAAAATGCCTCAACAAAATAATGTGTACATATTTATGAAAGTTCCATAGATCATATTAAAATATAAGTAACAGAAAAATATCTGAAGTTAAAATTCAATTTATTGATTATTTTTACATTGCATACATTTGGTTCAAATACGTAAAAAAAAGAACATCAAAACTAAGAGACATTGCACAAAAAATAAATATTTTAATTACTAAAAATATTGCATCAACAAATTAGATATTAAAATTCAATCTTCTTTTCTCTATTGCCAGTACATCAATTATTGCCAGTTCATCATTTGTGTCACCTTCAATATTTCAAATAGTATTTAATAAGACTAAACCAGGAAAAACATCCACCCCTTCATTGAAATTCTAAATATTAAAAAAAAAAAAAAAAAGTTGTTCTCCTAGTGATCATATGTTTGAACTCATGCACGCATTTTTCTTTATGGTGTTGGGGAAGGAGTAGAGGCACCTCAAGACTGTCAACCAGTCTCCTGGCAGTAGCAAGGGGATATGAGTACAGATAATAGCATATGAATTGGCGCCAGGTTGTTTTTCTGACAATCTTGTTTTTAATTTTTTTATAAAGTTAGTATATAGCAAATTCCAATATCCTGCATGCATTTTAGGATATCATAGTGCATGATCAGCAAATGTAATGGTTTGAAGCACTATATATTACCATTGTCAATCAGAGCTGCCATGAATTGAGAATATTCTAAACAAAACAATATGTTTAATCACAGTCTACAATGTCTCAAACTTTCTGAGCACTAACAAATACTACTATCTGTTCAGAATACATATAATGATTTATTTATCAAACATGCAGTTCTTTCCAGCAAAATATTTTCCTCTCTTTAATCTGGCACATTGGGGACCAGGCTTGTTGGATTATCAAGCAACAATAGTTTTAAGGGGATATTGAAAGTAAAGCCCAATAGATAGAAATTTTAATGATTAAAAAAATGTACATATTTAATATGTTTACGCACATTCTGAACTTCTAGAGATGATATAAATATCTGTCAAATGCGAGCAGTAATGCAGTCATCAAACATCAAATTCATACGAAAAAATAAGAAAAGCAAAGGCGTGATCAATGTCAAATTAAAGAGAGTTACTGTATCAACTACAGACTGGCGGGCAATGTTCTAAGAATCCATTTGGTCACAAAATTAAGAAACTATTTTTGCAGTTTGTGGCAATTTTACAAAATATTGGTTTTGTGCTGATAATATGGTGTCATTAGTTTGCATGCTTAATAAATTATTTAGGTGAGTTTGAGTGAAGTGCTAAATAAATTTCATTATTTTCTAGAAATCCCATTTCTCATAAACAATGCATATATATATATATATATAATTAGATACAAACAACAGTAAATTTATTTCATTTATGATTACTATATGAATAAATTTTGTTAGGTAAGTAAACTAAGCTAATAATAATAATACACTTTACCAAATAGCAATAATATCAATTTATATTAAAATCAATGCTGAAAAAAATCAAAAGCTGATTTTTAGTTTCACTAAAATATATAAAAATTATACTTTCATTATTTCATTGCATTGAACGAAATGAAAAATGCATCAAAACTTTTAAAAACAAAAATACATAAAAGATTACCAAGCCAATAATATAAGGACTTGATGCATCACCCAAAGCATGAGATACAAGAATTTGAACAGCTTCTGCTATCGATCTCCTAGTGGGAACGATAACATACTGGAAAAAATAACTAATGTGAGTAGAATACATTTTTTATGCTTAATAAATTATTTTTAAAAAAATAAAAACAAGACAGTCAAAAAAATTATTAAAATAAATTTTTTTGCTTTGCATTACTTCTTTATAACAAAGATCATATTTAATGAGTCATCCAAAAATCAATTTAATATTGATCAGTAGTGACTTTTAAAAATGTGGTTTAACCACATTGTGTGGAAAGTTAAGCATCCGTTTTAAAAGACAAATCAACTACTTAATAGAGGTGATAGTCCGATATATAAGCCCAAAGCAGTTTTAAAAGAAAAAAAGCATAACAGTTACCCCAGAATTTTTCATCAAATTTTCTTTTTGTTATTAAGTCCTTTTTTATTTCAATTAAAACTCTTCAGAAACCTTTCTTCCCAATTACACCATTGTGCTTGAATCCGTCCAATTTGGCCATTTGCCAATTTTCCACACAATTGAAAGTTGTACTATACCAGATAAATCGTTATCTTGTAGATGACAAATACAAGTCATATGAACAGTACAGAAATTTACAGATTAACTGCTAATACAACAACAAAATTACAATAAATAATAATAACAATAACTCGAGTTATTTGATAATTAGCTACAAGCCCTTTTATAGCTCTATGAAGTCAGGGTCATTAAGGATTTTAAAAACATTTCCTGTATATATATATATATATATGTACATATTTTTGAAATAATTTTTAGTTGCTTTGGAAAAGATCAACAGTAAATATTGCTAAACTGGTAATAAGTTTAGTCTTTCACATTATATAGTATACATTTTATTTTTGCTTTTTTTATTTTTCCATCCCTTATCAATATTTTTTACTAAAAAAAATTAACCACAATAAATCAAATAAACTAAGCAATTTAATCCATAAATAAACACCAAACAATTAATCAATTAAAAATAAATAATTATTCAAATATTTAGAAACAATTACCTAAATATATATATATATGCATATAATAAATTGAGTTAATATTTTACCAGCAACATATCAGCTACAATAGTCCAGTTGACACATAAACAGACTTCTCCAAGAAAGATAAGAATCTAATTTAATCAAAAGATAAATTAAATATTTTCAACAAATATTTTTATATATGAAATAAATTCCATGTAAATTACATTTTTTTTTTTTTCACATTCAATTGAAATTGGTTTTGGATTAGCAAAAAAATAGTAATTAAAATTGGGAGATTATCTTAAATTGAATTAACAATGGATATTTACAACAACAAATGATTATGATGAACACAAAAACTTGATAATGAAAATAAGGTCAAATAAAATAAATCATAAAACAGAAATTATATTAGATTAATTAAAAAATTAATGAAATAATCATGAAATCCTCAAATAAAAGTATTTTGAGAAAATCTATCTGAAAAGTTAGCAATAAATATCTGGAATTGAAGCAAACAACATAAATCAGAATTTGCTTTTTGTATCCATTATCAATTTGCGAACAAAAAATATTAAATTTATTATTTTAATTTTCTTTACTATTCAAGAATATAAATGAATGATTTAAAAAATTTATTGGAACTAAAAATTAATATAAATAATATTAGCAAACATGCTTTATCTGAATTTTGCATAATCATTTATGTTTGATTTTAAAATATTTGAATCTATTATTCAAATCTTTAATTGCTTGTTATAATTATTGCCATTTACTTTTTCTCAGTTTTCAAATTTAAAAAAAAAAAAAAAAACAGATTGATAACATGTATTTTTTAAATAATGATTTGGCCCATCATTTAAAAGTAATTTTTACAGATATGACAAATAAGTCAAGAGACCCATTGCTCAATGACAGAAATAACCTGCATGTTGCATTAAATAAAACCATATACTAATTAATGATTGATTCATTAGAACATTCTAAACATTCTTTATTATTAAACCTGAACATGATATAAATAAATAAATATTTTTAAAGGTATTAAATGTATTTAATACTTGTTTATTATGATTTTCTTATAACATGAATTTAACAATAAGGATATATATATATTTTTTTAAAGTTGAAACTTTTTATAATAAAAAATATAATAATTTTATAGCAAACAAATAATATCAATCTTTCATGATAAACAAATTCTAAAAAAAGAAATGAATACTTTTATTTATCACATTATTTTTTATCTTACTTCTTTTGTTATCTATAATAATATTGACCAAAAAAAAAATAAAATAATAAATAAATAAAATAAAAAAAAAAAAAAAAAAAAAAAAGAAACCTTTTATGATGAGGATATCTTACCCACGAAACTATTTGACTGTGTTCTGAATAAATGACACCAAAAAATATTAATGGCACACTAATTAAAACTCCAAAACCACATATCAGAGGATCAGCTCTTGGATTCTTCCGTCTAAAGTGCTGAGAGGCTGTTGTTCCTATGATGACTCCAATAATGCCAGCGAAGCATGTGATGACTCCAAATATTAAGGAGCTCTAGATAAAAAACAAGTGGGCTTAAAGACTTTTCTTTAACAATAAATATATAATAAAATTCAAACTAAGATCAGTAATAGAACTTTGGAAAATAAATCAAAAATAATAATTTTATTTTAACTACTGCTTTTAAATTTATGAATTATCACTTATTATTTTCTTTTATCAAGGATGTTAAGATGAAAAATATATATATATATATCCAATTTGTTCAAATAGCTAATGATTTCTTATTATAATTAGAGAACAGAAAAAGTAATGATTTTGAATCATTTAAAGAAAAAATGAATACTTGAATGTACAAAAAAGTATAAATTTATGAATAGTTGTTCTATAATTATATAGAATATATAATACCACAGAAAAATTAACATACTTATTTAGAAAATTAAATCAAAAGTGCAATTACTGCAAACATAAAATAGAATTTTTACTTTTCACTAACCACTTCGAAGAAAAGATATGCAACTCAAATCTAGTTTGCATTTTATTTCACAAATTGCAATATTTTTAGAGTTATCAGAAAAAATATCCTAAAAGCAATTGTTGAATAAATCCTATAGACTTTTAATGATATTGCACTTGAGTGTATCTCCTTCTGCACAATTGGTAATACTGCAAGTGAAATACAAAAACAGAATACAGGAACAACAAAAATTCATGATAGAAATTAAGTTTAATAATAAAACACAATTTTTAATAAATATTGAAAAAAACATTGTTTTTTTACTTTGATGGTGCCGGGTCTAATGTATGCTTAACATAAGCTAATTCCATATATTTTGGCCCGAACCAACCTAATGCCCCAGTTGCAAAAGTCACACTAGTAAATCCTAAAGTTGAATACACATACGATTTTCTGAAATAAATTACAAAAATTATGGTCATTAACAGCATTTTCTTTCTCCATTTTGTTATAATAAATACTGAAGAATAAATGAAACAAAATTAATAAGATTGACAATTAAAATAGTGTAATTAAATATTTATTTCATTTTTGACAGCAATACTAAAAATATTCATGCAGTTAGTAAGAGCATTAACATGAAAGATCATAATAATAGTATCAGTAATAAAATATATCTATAGGAAATAAAACATATTTGCACTTACAAGGAAAACTTTCAATTATATTTTGTAACTTTCAAAAATAAAATTTGAATTTCAAAGTATTTGGTTACATTAAATAAAACTTTTAACAAGTAATATAAAAAAAAAAAAATTAAAGTCAATTCCTACTTTTTTTTTTTTCACTATATTGCAGAAAGTCCTTTCTTTATAAATAATTTTCATTAATTTTTTAAGTTTATCTGGTACCATCTATGGGCAGATATATGCAATTTAAATATAAAAAAAAATAAAATTAATTCATTTAATTTAATTACGGAATTAACATTTGAGAACACTGTATTAAAAATCAAAGTGTCATCCACAACAAGTTAAAAACAAATGTATTTGAACTTGGGTGGATGAATAAAAAAGTATTTTATTAATGATTGTAAATTTGAACAAGATATATATATAGTGAGAGTGTGAGCTAATAGAAGGAATTGAAATAAGGAATACAAACTGCTGGAAACAATTTAATTCTGAGAAAAAATGCCAAGATATTATAGAAAGAAGCCAAATAGTTACGTTTTACACAAGTCAAGCAGATCTGCAGTAATTGTAGAGTGCTCAAAATTGGTTCCTCCTTCAGCTTCTCCTCGAGGAGGATCCTTTACAAATATGAATGTCAATGCAACGCATAAAAAGCCAATCGCTGGGGTCACCTAAATGTTTAAAAATAAATTATAATTCCATTATCAAAATTTATTATAAAAATAAATAAACTTCTAATTATCATGGGAAAATTTTATTTTTTAAAAATTAATACTGACTTTATAAAAATTGAGATTGCAAATAGAAAATGAGAATAAAAATTGTGCTAAATACAATATCAGAAACGCATTTTCAAGATTAGTTCACAAAAACCCTAATATTTTTGAAAATATTAGAAATTTTTATCTTTTTATTTAAATCACATATAAAATTATTTAAAAATAAAATTTTTATAAATAAATGTTTTTTTATGCAGTTTATTTTTTGTTTTGTCATATGTTTGCTTATTTTTAGGCTTTTAAATCTCAAAATAAATCTCTTACTTTTTTTGTTTCTTATTAATTTTATCTTTTTATGAATAGCTCTAAATATATCACCATCTTCCATTTGCATAATATTGAAAGGTTTATTTTAATTTTCTAATCATAGAGCTTAATCATTCTATTAAAATTTTATAAATTAAATTATTTGCTTAAAAATCTACCATCCTCCCTCAAAAAAAACTAAACTATTCACAATAAAAACTAAAACAGCATACAAATGATCTCTGTTTGTTAAAAATTTAGGAAATTCTTAAAAATTGCAGGTGATACTTTTTTTTTCTATATTTCCTGAGTGGTCTAATTATACAGAAATACACTCAAGAGCCAAAACATTATGACCACCTGTCAATAACGAGTTGGCTCACCTTGGCGCGCAACACAGCTTCAACCCGCCTTGGCATGGATGCCACAAATCCTTGATAGTTGGCCGGAGACAGATTGTACCAGATGTTTAAGCAAAGGACACCTTGAGACAAGGGGTGTTGTCCTGGTGGAACATTCCATTTCCAGTTGGAAAAACAGAGGCCATGTAAGAGTGCAACTGGTCCGCAATGATGTTCAGATACTATGTAGCATTCATGGTCTGCTCTACCACAACCACGGTCCCAGAGACGCCCAAGAGAACGTCCCCCAAAGCATGATACCGCCACCACCAGCCTGTGTATGACCTACTGTACATTGAGGGAGCAACTGCTCGCCTGGAAGACGGCTTATCCTGACACGGCCATCGGCGTGATGAATGACAAACCGTGATTCATCTAACCAGGCAACTCTCTCCCACTGATCCATGGACCAGTCACAATGTTTCCGGGCCCAGAGCAGGCGCAGTTGGCGATGACGCTTGGTCAGCAAAGGCACACGAGTGGGACGTTTGCTGCGTAGCCCCATATCCAACAGTGTCCGCTGAACAGTGTGCTCCGATACTATTCTACTTGGCCCTGCATTGTATTGGGCTGTCAGCTGAGCCACTGTCTGGCTCCGGTTTTGCTTCACCATGCGAGACAGTCTCCGACGACCTTTTTCTTTGATAGCGTGTGGACGTCCAGCACTATGTCGTCTACTGCTGGTTTCAACGTCATTCATCCACTTTGCATAAGTACTAACAACTGTAAATCGCGAACAACCCACGAGTCGTGCAGTTTCGAAAATACTTGTTCCAAGCCTTCGAGCCATTACAATCTGCCCTCTATCAAAGTCGCTTAGATCCGCAGCCTTTCCCATCACACACAAGTGAAAGAATGATTCTTCAGACTCTCCAGCAGCAGTTAAATATCACTTCCACCTGATCACGTGCCTTCCACGTCATCCAGGCGAGTTCATTGCAATATGTAGGGGTGGTCATAATGTTTTGGCTCTTGAGTGTATATTAGAGAAAGAAAAAAAATTGGAGGCTTTACATATTAAGGTCAAAATAAGATTTTGTGTTTAGGTACAATTAAAAACCAACTAATAATATAGAGGGACAAATATCAACAGCAAAAACTCCAATTTTTTTATGAATGTATTTTAATAAAATAGAAGAGAGTTTATTGCTACATCAAAATAAGTAAATAAAATCTTGACAAAGATTTTATGTACTTGTAGTAAAGATTGTTCTAATAAAAAATGCAACCTAATATTTTTCTTTAACAAGATTATTTTCAGAGAGTGAGAACTGCAGGTCAAACTCATCCTGAATATATGTGCCAGAAAAATAAATTGCAGGTGAAGAACTAAAAGAGAGAAGATAAAGAAAATAATACAAAAAATTTTTTTAAGTCAATTCCTACTTTTTTTTTACTATATTGCAGAAAAGTCCTTTACAGATAAAGTCGAAATTTTGCTTTTACATCTGGCGCCATCTATTATTAGATACATGCAACTTAAATGTAAAAAAACTAAAATTAATTAATTGAATTTAATGAATGAATCAATATTTGAAAAACTGTATTAACATCAAGTGTCATCCACTACAAGTTCAAAAAATGTATTTGAACTTGAGTGGATGAATAAAAAGTATTTTATTAATGATTCAAAATTTGAACAAGATATATCTATTATATATAATTCCCGTGTCACGATGTTTGTTCGCGATGAACTCCGAAACTAACCATCCGATTTTAACTTTTTTTTTTTTTAAATGTGTGTTTTGTTCCAACTTGAGACATAGGATAGTTTTTTATTCAGATTTTTTTGTATTTAAATGCAAAATCGGTTAAAATCTAGCATTGAGGAAGGCGCCAATCTTGCAACCCTGAATTTTCGCCAATTTCTTTAGGGTTGCAATACTGCAATTAGAGGAATTCGTAGCTTCATTTTTCGAACAATATAATGATTATTTTTAGATGGCGCCGTGTCTCGATGCCTGTACTACATAACCGCAAAATTCTCATGTTCTGAATATTATTGTTTTATGTTCTACTTTAAATTTTGTGAAAATTATATTGTATGAAATTTATATTATTTCTATACGAAATAAATCAAATGTATGTAAGTATTACCTGATTTGATTATCAATATTTTTTTTATTTTCTAAGTTTGAATTTGAATTGGAATAAAATATATTGAATGAAAAGTTGTGAATCAAAACATTGAACTTTTCTATGCTTAAAGTTTGTCAACATGTGTTTTATTTGATTAAGAATTCTAAAATGAAATGTGATCTGCAAGATAATATAATATAGACAATATAATTTTAAAGAAATATGGTGAATTTTAAGGATTTTTTGAAAAGTGTGAAAATGAAGTAAACTCTGCAATTATTTGATATAATGATAACATTAAAATTTTATAAAAGGTATTATATTAGTTGCAAGTTGAAAATCAAGGACATTTTATTTTAAAAACTTTTGTTATTTGAAAAACAAAGAATTTGAGTTATAAATTTGAGTGATTTAAATATTGTCGAAGAAAAATTGATAAATGGTACTTTTAAGTTGGAAGTTATTTAAAGAAAACAAAACAACCAAATAAGTGTTTATATTAATAAAGGAGAATTTAAAGCTCATTAACTTTTCCATTTGTTTTGTGATTTCTTTCATCATAAAATAATAAAACATTTTTTTTTTGTGAAGAAGAAAAAACACATTTTGTAAATTTGAATTGGAATAAAATATATTGAATGAAAAGTTGTGAATCAAAACATTGAACTTTTCTATGCTTAAAGTTTGACAACATGTGTTTTATTTGATTAAGAATTCTAAAATGAAATGGGATCTGCAAGATAATATAATATAGACAATATAATTTTAAAGAAATATGATGAATTTTAATGATTTTTTGAAAAGTGTGAAAATGAAGTAACCTCTGCAATTATTTGATATAATGATAACATTAAAATTTTATATAAGGTATTATAATAGATGCAAGTTGAAAATCAAGGACATTTTTTTTAAAAAAAACTTTTGTTATTTGAAAAACAAAGAATTTGAGTTATAAATTTGAGTGATTTGAATATTGTCGAAGAAAATTGATAAATGGTACTTTAAAATTGGAAGTTATTTAAAGAAAACAAAACAAATAAATAAGTGTTTATATTAATAAAGGAGAATTTAAAGCTCAATAACATTTTTATGTATGTGCGTTTGTTTTTATTTACATTTAAAAGTAGGTTTTAATTATTTCTTATTTGAATTTTTATGCATTTTGTATTCATTCAAAACACTATAATACTAATATTTCTGTTCTAAATGCTTTGAAACTTCATGTAAAAGTTTTCTTTAAAAGTATGAAAAGAATAGAACATGGAAATTAACCTAAATTTATAAATTAGTTTTATTTCAGTTTTTAAACTAAGAATTTTTGTAAATTTGTAAAAAAAAAAGTTTGTGTTGACAAACTTTAAGCATACAAAAATGTATAAATAATTAAGATATAAATTTGAAAACAGTATATTACCTACATAAGGATATTTCCAGCATGAAAATACTTGCAAAGGAAAAACTATTCACGTTTTTATTTATTTTTGAATTATCAAGTTTTGCAACATCACATTTTTGCAATGTTTATCCATATTTTAAAGAATATAAAAAATAGTTAAAGTTGATATTTTTATGTGAAATTCAAAGGTTTTGAATATATTTAATCAAAACGCTTGCAAAAAGGCTAGATATTTTAAATTCAGGTCATTTCACATTAAAAAACCTTTGCAAATAGGGAGGAAGTTGTAAAAAAAAAATTTTGTCGAGCAAATTTTAACTTTTTCAAAACAAAGCTCAGAAAATATTTAGAGCTTTGGGGGAAAATAAAACTATATTTTTTAATAAATAAGACTATGAACTTGATAATTAAATGGCATTTTAATATATTTACAGCATTTTTAAAATTAATATCTCTAATTTAAAGTTGTTTTTAGCTTTTTCTCAGAATGAATTTTTATGCTTTTTGTTTTCATGTGCAACACCATAACACAAGTAATTTTGATCTAAATGCTGCAAAACTATGTATTTATGTTTTTCATAAATGTTTACAGGTAATAAACCTCTGAAATGATTATAGCTACATAAATATTTTTTATTTTAAATGTTAAGCTTGGAGTTACATGCAAATTTTGAAAGAATTTTGTGTCGACAGTATTTAAACTAGCACAAAATAATAAATAATAAAGATATAAATTTACCAGGGGTCTATTCCCTGTAAAATGTTAGTACAAACAAATACAAACTTAGAAATTTCAAAAATATTGATTTGATTTTGAGTTGTCATGTTTTGTAACAGTATCAATTTTTGGCCACATTACCTGTCATTCCTGGCTCTACGTTTGCTGATGAGATTAACGCATGTTTGAAACAATCATTTTTATGGAAAAACGTTGAAACACTCCGATTGACCATAAATATGCGAGTACAATTACATAATGATCCATTGGTACAAGTATTTTCAAATCAATTACTGGATACTGGAAACAGTACAATCAGACTACATCAAAATATGCAATGCATCCAATTGCCAGACAATTTCTGCTCTGTTGTTCATTCAAAAAAAATGAATTAATTGAGAGTGTATTTCCGGATATTCTTAATAATCATTTAGACCATAATTGGCTCAGTAATCGTGCAATTTTGGCAGCAAAAAATGTTGATGTTGATGAAATTAACTGTCAAATACAAAATTTATTGCCAGGCAATCTAATGACTTTTAGGGGCTGAATGGCCTAGTGGCTAGCGCTCGGTACCACAGCTTTCGGGTTCGAGTCCCGGCGGTGCCATGAATGTTTGTAGTGGTTCGGAATCCACTTTAAACCGTAGGTCCCGGTCTAACAGGATCGTCGAGCGTTGCGGGGGGTATTGTTACTCCGCGTCCGTGGCTATCTTCAAGTTGTATGCACCTCCTGGGTAGTGCTAAGCGAGTAACGTTTGTGCAGACCTTGCATTAAGGCATTAAAGGCAATTGTCTGAGTGGTTGCCAGCTGCGTTGGAACAAACAACAACAACAAAAAAATCTGATGACTTTTAAGTCAATCAACACCATTGCTGATGAAAACCAGATCGTCAATTTTCTGATTGAATTTTTAAATTCTCTTTATATGCCAGGAATGCCGTCACACAATCTTCGTCTGAAAATTGGTTCACCGATCATTCTATTGCATAACTTAAATCCACCAAAATTATGCAACGGTACACGATTTGTCACCAGAAGAATTACCGGAAACGTACTTGAAGCAACGATATTGACTGGAAAGTTTAAAGGCGAAGTCGTCCTGTACCTACCTATGATACCATCAGAATCTACAATACCTTTCAAAAGTCTACAATTTTCGATACGTTTGGCTTTTGAGATGACAATAAATAAGTCGCAAGGGCAGACAACGGCTATTTGTGGCTTGGACTTGGAGAATCCGTGTTTCTCCCATGGGCAGCTATATGTTGCATGCTCACGTATTGGAAAACCATCGAATTTATTTATTTTGACGAAAGACAGATTAACAAGAAATAGTGTTCATCGCTTAGTTCTTAGTTAAATGAAAGTAATGATTATTAAAAATTAAATTAGGTAAAATAATTATAAAACAGTGTTAAAAATCAACATTACCTACCTCATTCATTAAATTAATAAAAATTAAACGTTTTCTATTCGTTGAAGCTTAATTTGATCTTTTCATCATTCTTTACCAATTACTTCCTTGACAATACCAATTATAGTATCTAATAATTGAACGAAATACAAGAAAGCCACAGCAACGCGGGGCCGGGTCTTCTATATATATATATAGGAGACTGTGAGATAATAGGAGGAATTGAAAAAAAAACATACTCGTAAAGCCCATTGCCATTCACCGGTAAGTTGGGTGACTGAGTCTCCTACGATATAGCCAAAGCCACTGCAAAAAATGAGTAATAAATATCAATATAATTAATAATGAAAGTTAATTACTTTAAAGAAATGCAAATAGCAGTCAAATTATGGAACTAAATTCCTCTAAGGCTATTAATAAAGAAATCGTTTTGACTAAAAATTACTTAAATTAATGGCATCTAAATATTTTAATATTGAAATAATACAAGTTACAGTTTTAAAATTGATAAAAATGAAATCCAGAAACTCTTCAATAAGTAAAATTGCAATGAAAATTAACTTGGAACAAAATAAGTAAATAAAATCTTTCTAAGTAAAGAGTGTTCAATTAAAAGATGCAACCTAATATTTTTCTTTAACAAGATTATTTTTAGAGAGTGAGAATTGGGGGTCAAACTCATCCTGCAAAATATGTGCAAGAAAAATAAATTGCAAAATATATATACACATATATATATATATATAAAATATTTAATATTTGCAAAAGAATTATTTAAAATTAAACAGACTTTGACCTGTAATTAGGTTGCATATTAGCATGGCGGGGCTAGTCATAATTAGTTATTTTAATACTTTTGATATATTTTTATAATTAATTTTATGTTTATTTTTAAATTTTTATTTTATTAAATTAATATAATAATTAATTTTAATTTTTTTATATATTTGATATTCTTGTAAATTACAAATAATTTACTTAAAGATTAATAAAATTGGTTGACAGATGAGATGCAATGAAAATTGTAAGCGTTTAATATCAAAAATAAAAGTTAATGCATAAAAGCATATTTCAAATAGAAAATATATAATATTAATTATATTTGTAATTCATTATAATTATGTGCTTTTAAATTTAAAAACAAAAAAATCTTTACTGGTAAAAAGATTGCTGCTCAATACATGAATGAAACTGATAAAGCTACTGATATAGAGATTGATTAATAATCAGTAATCAGAAAGAATCACAACATAAATTTTTATGTTGTGATTCTTCAAGACAAAAGCATTCTGTTCTTTAAAGATAAGGCTGTTCTCTTTTAAAGTTATTTTCATGTACTGAGATTCGATTATACAAAGATTTTGTTTTGATTTGTGCTATAGATAAAATTAAAAAAAAAAAAAAAAAAAGACAAACAATGCAATAAAACATTGAAAAAAAATAAGATAATCACAGATCATATTTACTAAAATCCATAATAAAACAGAGAAGTTTCTCACTGTTCAATGGGAAATTCCTTTTCAGGCAAGATTGTTTAACAGTTTATAACTGTTTTTATTGTACAAATTTATTGAATGTAAATTTTAATTTTGAGGTAATTATTTCCACAGAATTTTCATGGACAATTATACAGTATTCACATGTCATATGAGGTAGTATCATGCAGTTAAGCACTTAGGTTGAACTGAACTACAAATTAGACTACAATGAGAATTTTTGATTTGTTTCGTTAAATAAAAGTCTGCCCTTTTATAAGCTCACAAAGTTAAATTCATTACATAAAATGTGAAGGAACTTGTAAAAATATTTTACACAACCATATATTTGAATATTTTATTCAAGAAAAGAATTGCTCAATTTATATAAGGGATTTATCTTCCGCAAATAGAGAACAAATACATTGTAAGTATTAAATTTAATATAATACCAAATAATACCATGCTATTATAATATGAAAAGTTGATAAACAACAATTGTTTTTACCTTCCAAATGGTATAGCAAAATAGAAAATGGCTAGCATTGTTGATCGTTTGTCTTTAGAAAACAAATCTCCAATGATAGTCGGAGCTATAGTTGAATAACTAGCTTCACCAGTTCCAACAAGTGCACGCAGAAAAATGAAAATTCCAAAAAGCTATTAAATAAATTTAAAAAAAAATAAATTTTCAAACAAAAATGAAAACCTGCATGAAATAATTTTTACAACATTGGAAAGAAAAAAAAAAAAAGTTAATACATTTTTTAATAAGCCACTGTAACAAAAGTAATTTCCTCATAATAGATGTTCAACAATCATTTTAGAAAACAAATTAATTGAACACAAAAATAAGAAATTATGGTAAATGAAATTTAACAACATATTGAGAAAACAATCAGTAATAACTTTATTTAGCACTGCAATAGAACATTTACTTATGAATTTCCTTTTTCAAAATATCACAAATTTATTTGTTATTTTTAAATACTAGAATAATTTATATATTTTTTTTAATTAAAAATAAACTGGAAACTTACATGCCTTGGTATGAAAGAGCCTAAAAGAGTTGTCATACTCCAGAATAATACACCAAATGCAATTATTTTTTTCCTGCTATACCTGTCTCCTAAGTACCCAAATACAGGGGCCATTATCATGTAACTGCAAATAAATGAGGTTTGAATTAAGCCTGCTTCTGTGTTCCCCAATGAATAATACTCCTGAACATCTTTTAAAGTTCCTAAAAATCACCAGAAAAAATAATTTTTTTTTTTACACATACAATAATAATAAAAACAATATATGCCTTATTATACTTAAGAGATAATTATTTTAAACATTTACAATAAAAAAAGAAACATTTATTAAGACATTGCTTTATACTGCAATTCTCTCATGCAGCAAAAGTAATAAAAACATTTGATTAAAATAAATTTGAAACAATAAATGAACATTTCATTAGGTAAAAATACATTTTTAAAAATAAATTCAAATACATTTTTTAAAACTTGTAGTGGATGACACTTGATGTGAATACTGTTTTTTCAAATATTAATTCATTCATTCAATTTAATTAAGTAATTGAAGAACTGGACTGCTCGAAACTGGAAAGGTTCCTTGCAATAATGAAGCATTACAAGAGATAGATAGAATGAGAAATTATAGACCACCATCAGCTTCATAAATTAGAAATGAAAAAAAATAGAAAGCGAATAAATAGTAACAAACAAAAATAATAGTCCACCACCATATATAAAAAGGAAAACTGCGAGGAAATTCGCTTTCTATTTTTCCACTTAATATTGTGATTCTGTCATATGTATATACATATTTATATTAATTGTAATTATTTAATAAAAAGTAACTAAAATAAAATTTTTCTTTGTTGACCTAAGTAGGAATTGACTTAAATTTTTTTTTTTTTTTATATTACTTGTTTTAGGGAGGTCTTTATCTCTGATACTATATTTTCTACCCCTTCTGTCAAGTTAATCCCGTACATGTTCAATGAGATTCAAACCTGGCAACTGAGGACAGGTATGGAGCTATGCAGGTCTTTAAATGAACCGTTCTTTCACAATTTCTGCTGTGCGGTTTGGATCATTTTTATATTGAAAGATCCCATGGCTTCCAAGCTGTAAACTATCAACAGACATCTGCATGTTATTTTGCAATATTTTCTAGTTATTAAAATGATTCGGTGTACCTTTGACAAAGTTTAATTTATTACCAACAAAGGTCAACATTGACTCCCAAAGCATGACTGTTCCTGCATCATATTTCACTGTTGGAACGACTTTTATGAATTTTAATTCTGCATTTCAAAAAAATTTTTATCACTTAGTTTGTTGTCGAGAGCCTTCAGGCAGGGTGTTAAATAATTCTGATTATCACTTAGTTTTATGAAACACTGATTAACTTATAAAATGCGATATTGCTATTGATTAAATTAAATTTTTAACAATTTTATAATTTATTAAATCTTGTTATATTAATAGGTATGTGTTGATTGACTGTATATAAGCAAGGAACAAACTTTACATTCTCTTATATATATATATAATATGTGTGGATATGTAATATATTTCAAGTAATTTGAATAAAATTACCAATTAGAATATTTAGCATTTGTAGGTTTTACAAAGCTTAAAAATAAAAATATGAACAGCAGCCAACAAATTCTGAATGATCACTGGGATAATTATAAATGTCAAGTAAACACTTATCATTCACGAATATTGAAGATAATAATACAATACTCCCATATAGTAAAGGATTCATAAGCAAAAAAAAAAAGTGTAGCTTTAGTGATAATTGTAATTCAAGTAGAAAATTGAATATCTTCAATATAAAATGCTATATCAAAATAAATAATCTATCTTGCTAATAATAATAGTGAGTAAATACGTAGACAAATTCCAAGGACTTTTATTCTAACAAATTCCAAGGACAATTGAGCTTATTATTTTTCCTGGGGAAAAAAAGCATAAAATAATTAGTACCTGCTAAAGTAAATCTGTCCACATAATTAATTAAGTTTATGAGGCACAATATAGCAACAATCGTTTTTTTATTAAATGTCTTGGATTCGGCTTTTTCCTTATGCAAAGCTTGGTTAAATATACCCCCATTAACAAATTCATCATCCTTTGAAAAATCATTGTCATTTATATAAGCTGAGTTGATATGAGAAGACATTGCAAATTATTATTGTTTCATTTGATGGAAAGTAACCACATTCAAAATTACCATTCGATCACACCATGCCCATGTTTACAGTTAATGCAGGTGAAATTGATAACAAGTTGATGCCAGATGCAAGTGAATAAATAGAGAGAACATAAAAAGAAAAGAAAAAAATTGGGGGGCTTTTTAAGATATTGAGAATTTGTTAAAGTTAAATCAGCATATTTATGAATTTAACTGCTTTAGCTTCTATTTTAGTTTTAAATATATTATCAGATTTTAAAGAATCAGCTAATATTTATTTAATTATAGCATATTATTTAATATAAAATCAAATTCAAACCTGGTAATTGTGATATTCTTTTTAATTCTCGCGAAAAATGAATTGAAGAAATGCTGAAGAAGAGTTAAGATAAAAAGCGTAGCGTTTTTAACAAAAATTTCTAAGTCCTCGACAATTTGAAATTTAAAGGAGCACCTCTGGCATGATAACAGCCAGTGAGGATAGAATTTGAAGCTTGGTGGAGAGGAGATTTGATATGATGAAGAGCTTTTCAAGGTAAAATGTGAAAAAGTTGTCCAATAATTTCTAAAAAAAGGATTGTCAGCGGAATAGATATTAGAGCCTTTTGGCAAAACAAAAATCCACTTGATACAACTTTCCTGTTAACTAGGTAACGAGTTTGAGTTCCGATCCTCCTGTTTCTCCTCTTCCTTTCTACTTAATTTACTTTTAATTTTTATTGTAATCAATAGATGACGCCATAATTTAATTATGTGTTCATAAAAGACATAGGATGCCACGAATTAGAGTAGCCTGATATCAAAACTGAAACATTTAAAAGAAACCCTGGTTCTACTTAATGCTTTACGCGCAATTTCTTTCACGACTTTACCACGAACTGACATTCAAAACCCAGATGTTTAAAATGAAGTGATGCCCATCTACTCAAAGACTGCCCTATAAAAGCAAAAGTTAAAAATTTTCGATATATAAACTGTCTCGAATAGGACACACATCTGCTTGGATATAGTTCTGTTGGCATATATTTCTGTAATTTCGTATTTAGTTTTAATCTTAGAAGGAATTATAAGTTTAGATTTTTCCAATGCCTCTGCAAGGGAAGTGTAGCGACACCTATTGATGGAAAATGGAATACACATTGAACGACTTCTACTTTCATTGTTAAAAAGGAATTTCCCCGCTAGAATAAAAACAGAACGTAGCTGGTATTACGAAGTTGGCTTTAGAAGAAATGGAATAAAGATGTAAATGTGAAAATTGATTATCGTCTTTTTTTTTTTCCCGTCTGATTTTAATAACACTACGCAACCTTTACAAAGCCGCCACATACTTGGTGACCCGTGAATTGTTTGCAAACTGTAATTTATTTACAAAATGACTGAAACAAATGGATCGGCGAAAAAAGATGAAGTAGCGCGGGAAAGTGTCAAAATACCTCCTTTTGGGCAGAAAAACCAGAAATATGGTTCTTTCAAGTTGAAGCGCAGTTTTCAATTTGTGGAATAACAGCCGAGGATACAAAATTCAACTACTTAGTTTCGCAATTAGAACCGAAATTTGTTAAAAGTTTGTGGGACATTATAAGTGATGATAATAGAACAAAATATACCGCTGCAAAAGAACGTTTGCTGAATACTTTTAAAGAAAGCGAAAATAAGCGTCTTCAGAGACTACTTACAGGACTTGATTTGGGAGATCTTAAACCTAGTCAACTTTTACAAAAAATGAGAAACCTGGCTACTGATGGAATTACTGACAAAGTGCTAACAACATTATTTCTACAAAAAATGCCTGATTCCGTGCGGAATATTTTACTAGTTAGTGATGAAGGAATTGAGAAACTCTCATTAATGGCGGATCGTATTCTTGAAATGCAACCAAAACAAGAACTTTTACTGCGTAAGCAATAATGTTTCATCAGGATCAGATGCCATAACTGCGTTACAACAACAAATTGCATCTTTGGATAATAAACTTGAAAAACTGAGTGTCACAAGGAACTCTCGTTCCCGATCAAGACATAGTGGTCGATACTCTTCTTCTCATCGAAGTAAGTCTCGCAATCGCTATTATAATCCTTCTGGCAAATACTGTTATTATCATTTTCGTTTTTCGAGAAAAAAATGTTTTCCTGATAAATGCCAAGCTCCATGTGCATGGAAAAATAATCCTTCGGAAAACCAGAATCAGCAACAGAATTAACGGCAGACTCTGCTGCTGAAAATACAAAACATTGCCGTCAATACCGTCTATTTGTCAACGACAAAAAAACGGGTTTACGCTTTTGGTTGACAGTGGAGCGGACGTAAGTCTTATTCCTTATACTTCTAAACACAAATTTATTAGTGACTATAAATTATATGCTGCAAATAATACTGCAATCGATACTTTTGGTACAGAAATTTTAAATCTTGATCTAGGTTTGCGCCGAGAATTTCAATTCCCGTTTATTGTGGCCAAAATTAGTAAACCTATACTAGGTGCAGATTTTTTAAATAAGTTCAATTTATTAATTGATATCAAGCATAAAAGATTAATTGATGGTGTAACTAACCTTGCAGTTTATGGTGACATTGCACCCATCTCTATTCATGAAAGTGTACATACAACGAGCAGCTTATGTAAATATTCTGATTTATTTTCTATGTATCCCAATATAACAAAACCAAATTTTCTTGTTTCAAATGTTAAACAAAACAAACAAAACATCATATCATAACTAAAGGACAACCTATAAATTGTAAAGAAGACAATTATCAAAACGGTTGGAAATAGCTAAAAGAGAATTTTAAATATATGCTAAGACAATAACATTATTTGTCCATCTAGCTCAGAATGGGCAAGTCCATTACACATATAGTAACAAAGAAGATGGTTCTTTTCGTCCGTGTGGTGATTATAGAAGATTGAATGATTTAACTATACCTGATCGATATATCTTGCTTTCGAATCCAGGATTTCCGCATATTTTAACTTTAATCAAAAAAAACAATACG